>CDFA01023077.1:0-13191 GCA_000826305.1 Acanthamoeba healyi | reverse complement strand
CCCCCCACACGCAGGTCGTTGTGACGTCACATGAGTATAAGAGGGGGGGGGTTGAGATCGTAGCGGAGGGGATCTAGGTGAATGCAAGGGAGGCCGGCGGATTACCTGTTGTTGAGGGAGGGGTCGTCAGAGGTTGAATCTCTTGGGCCGTTGAAGGTGGCGTAGGCGTAGCGTAGAACTCTGGCGTTCGAACGCCGCAGCGGTCTGGATAGTCTTTTTCTTTTCTTTACGTTTCACTCGAACAAAGCGAAAGGAAATCACCACTTCCTTATTTGAAAACACATCTCTATTTACAGACACTTCTTGCCCTAATTTGTGGCAATTACCTATTAAGGACCGATCTACAGGAGGCTCAAACGGTTGAAGTGGTTCCATGATGGAGTGTAGACCACGATCTGTTGTTCGCCAACCCTCGTGGCTCTAGTTGGGCCTGCGCGAGAGGTAGAGCTGAGGGCTACGTAGAGAGAGTCAGTGGCGATCTAACTCGTACTCTGAGGTGCGCATACCTCGACATTTTCTTCCTTGACCTTCGTCGAACGAAAGACGCCGCCGTCGCCGCTAATATGTTGGAAGTGGGCCACAACCGGCTCCGTCGTCTGGCGAGGCACCGTCTCACCGTGCAGCCTGCTCACCAAAGCATGTGCTCGTGCATGTCCGCTGTTCGTATGCACCTCGCCAGTAAGTCTCTCTCTGGAGATCGACACATCGTCGCAGCACAGGAGGGGAGGGTAGAGCATGCACCGGCTGGCTGCGTTGCGAAAGTGGTCGAGGGCGAGGGCCTGGTCGTCTGGCGTCTTGCCGCTCTGCTGGTGGTAGAGCCCCAGCTGGTACAGGGACTTGGCGGTCCACACGTCTTGTTCGTACGAAGCAACGAGCCGCGTGAGATACGAGTGCGCCTTGACCTGTGCTAGAGGTGAGCTCACCGTGGCATCATCTTGCTCTATGGCATAAGCCCACGGCGTACCTTGAGCTCGCTCTCGTTGCAGCGCATGTAGTACTTGCTCAGTAGGTAGAGAGCTTCTCTCGACCCCAGATCGCGCGCTCGAGACAGCACCTCAACCCCAGTCGGATCCTCTGGTGCCATCGCTCTGTAGGACGAGCAGCAGACCTCACGATGGTCAGTCAAGCAGAGAGGGGGGGGGGTGAGCGTCGTGCTCGTAGTGCACGTACCGATAGCCACGACACAGGTCCTTGGCCAGCTGTTGCTGCATGTCTTCGACCTCCTTGAGCTCCCGTTCGAGGCCGTCGTGCGACAGTTCCAGCTCGCGACGCAGGGCGGCCGTGGCTTCAGGCTGTTCCTCGATCACCTTGTTCAGGTCGGCGCTCAGGCCGCTGGCCTCCTTGAGCTGCGCTAGGTAGGCAGTGCTCCGCAGCCACAGATCATCCAGCTCGACCTTGGCCTCCTCAGCTTCGCAGAACAGCGCAGCCCTTGCAGCACACGCGTGAGGTGCTCTGTTAGACTATGTCGAACACGAACGTGGGGCAGGGCATGATGGAAGTGCATACCCAGAGTGCTGGAGGAACGTCGTTTGTGCGTGGAGACTGATAGCCTGTTGATGGTGCGCTGTGCGCTGCTGTCGCCACGCGTCTTGGGTCGAGCGCAGCTCCTCGAGCTCTAGTGCGAGCACGCGCATCTGCTCCTCGATCATGCGCATGCGTTGCTCCTTCTCCGTGATCATCGCTTCTTCGTCCTGGGCCGCTCGGCATGCCACGAGCTCTTGCTGCTGGACCTCGCGCAGCTCGACCTCTATCTGGTTCAGGCGCTGCGTCTTGTCGAACTGGTCCTGCTGCAGCGTGCTGACTTGATGGAGTGTCGCGCGCAGCCTCCGGGCGATGCTCAGCTCGGTCCGTCCAGAGCCGAGCAGCTCCAGCGCCCTGCGCTTGCGCTGCCAGCGCTCGGCAGCCATCTGAACGTACTTGTTGGGTCGCAGCGTGGCCAGCGACACTAGCTCGCCGTTCGGTCCCGGCACGGCCACGCTGTCGTTGTGGCCGCCAGGCGAGAGCTGCCTTCGGATCCAGGCCTCGATAGACCTCCTGTCGTACGTGAAGCCGTCCTAAGCGGAGCGTATCCGTCACACCATCATACCATCAGAACGGGACTTGGCTCGTGCGTGGAGGGTGAGCGACGAACCTCGGCGAACACGGGATCGTGCATGACCTCGCGGCTGAGCGGGCACATAAGGTGCTCCGATGCGGCGTAGGGCGGAGCGGCCAAGAGCTTGAGCACCACTTCCCGCAGTTGTGTGTTGACTGCTCCTTCATCGGGCGGTTGATGAGCATCCATAGGCCTGTCGTGATGAGCGACCTGCAACGCCTCATCTTTTTCGTGCTGATGGAGCGGCAGCAGCAAGGCAGGCTGTGGCTGGGTACCAGCGGCACCGCTTCCGGTGGCGCTCTGGCTTGGCGCCTCAGCCTTGACGCTGCTAGGGCGCGCTCGCTTCATGGACAGATCCAAGAAGTAGAGCCTGTTCACATTGGCGAGGCTGATGCGAACGCCAGCGGGAGAGTCGCGCTTACGCTTGCGCCCCTTCTCCTCCTCCGATGATGAGGATCCCTGATGACACTCTGTGCCGTCGCTGGTCGCCATCGAACCGCTGCTGCTCATCGGTGTGCTCGCTGGCCTCTTCAAGCCCACGGGCATGAACGGCAGCTGCAGCTGCTTCTTGAGCGAGGCTGTAGGGGTCACGGTCACCTTCTCTCCGTTGGATCTGATGGTCTTCCATGTGAGGGCGCCCTCTTCCCCTGTCGTCTCCCCGCTCGTTCTCAGGGGCGATGTGACGGGCGAGCCAAGAGGTGAGTTGATGGGCGAGATGTCGGGCGAGGAGTCGCCCTCGGCGTCGTTGGCGGTCTTCTCCAGCTTGGCGACGGTGGGCAGCATCAGCTCCATCAGGGCCAGCCTGGCCAAGCCCTCGGGCGACGTGACGGGCGAGCCGAGCGGCGAGTTGATGGGCGACACATCGGGCGACGGGTCGCCCTCAACCGGAGCGTTGCAGAGGTAAGGCTGAGCCGTAGTTGTAGTTGTGGCTGTGGCTGTGGGGACTGGCGGAGCGACCAGCGGCAGGCCCTTGGCCCACAGGAAGGGTGATGACGAAGACGACGTGTTGTTGTTACCCATGTGGGAGCCGGCACGCTTCATCCAGTATCCCTCGGACAGAGGGACTCCACCGGGCTGTGTATGTGTAGGCGTTTGTGTGCTGGGTTCAGTTCGTCCTCCGCGCCACGTAGCTGCACGCCGGGGAGGAGAGACCACAAGATAGACAGCACACCAACTCGCTTTGAGGTCTGTGCACGAACCTCTAGGTTGTGGGCTTTCCTCTCTCTCCTCGACCACAGTTCATTCTCGCAGCCCGTCCCTTTTCTCGACCTGACCGCGTGTGCGCCTGCATGCGCAAATTTTTGACATTTTGGCGTGAGTTGCGTTACATTGCGATGACACCCCTCGGCATGCCGGTAGGCACAACGAGCTTGGCAGTCGAGCGCGCCCTTGTGGTCTGTTGCATATGTGTAGTGCGAGCGGGCGGGACTGAGTGCGTCGGTTGGAGCTAGACCTTTGCATTTGTACAAAAATAAATTAACGAGAGGAGCGGGAGGAGGGAGAGGAGAGGCATGAAGGGAGGGCGAAAAACGGACGCGGATGGTACGAGAACGAGAGAGCAACGCCGGTGACGATGTCTCAGCGGCCAAGACTACGAGCAAGACGATCAGATGAAGTAGTCGGGCACGTTGGCTTCTGGCGTGGACCGAGTGTTCTCCGGCGCAGCGTTGAAGACATTGAAGTGTCGGTCACCGTTCTGGAACGCAACGCGAGAGGGTCAGGGCATGATCAGGTCTAGAATGAGTTGATGATTTAGTGCAGAGCGCACCTCAGAGATCTCGAGCACAGAGGCAACGTTGCCACAGCGGTAGCAGTAGTTGGGCGCGGACCACACCGTGGACAGCTTGTCGTCCCACAGTACCTGCAAACGGAGAAAGAGAGAGAGAGAGAGAGAGTCAGTCAGGCCACGCCAACCACTGTAGTGGTGGTTGGAGCATGAAGCAGGGGCGCACCTGATAGCCTTCCATACATAGCTGATGCGCTCGCAGGATGTGATCAAGGTTGTTTGTTCGCAGGAACATGTCCACGACATCAGCTCCAAATGTGTATCCGGCGTTTCTGTGTTGACGTCGGAGCACACAACGTTAGCGTCTCGAGGAAGGAGCGTGGTGAACGGCCGCCTGCTCTTACGTCACACTCCACAGGACATGAACGAGGAAGGCGAGGGGAATGCACCTCGAGGAGAGGTAGAATCCATCTTTGTCAGGCTCGGGATCGGACCACATGAGGTCGGCTATGGCGCCCTCCATTGGTATCTCGCCAAACCGATAGAGCACCTTGATCTGATCCAACGATAGGATCTCAGGCGACAGGCCTGCACTCACGTGGGCAACGGGTGCGCGCCAGGCCGCATGGTGAGAGGGGCGTGGTGGACGAATGGGCAGAGGCAAGGCGGCGCGCATACCTCCATGCACGGCAAAGACCTTGTTGTCGATGGTGGCGGAGATGGTCAAAAAGTCGAACACATCCATGAAGTACTTCCTGCGCGTGCGCGTGCAGTCGGCTGTGAGCTTGAGAACAGCGTGTGAAGAAGGAGGAGACGGAAGCCATACCAGACGTTGGGGTTGCCATACTTCTTCTTGCACTCGGCGTAGAAGCCGTAGGTGAGCGAAATGGCCCTCGATTCGTGATTGCCTCGGAGCAGGTGTACTGCATGCGTGAGGGAAGAGAGGGAGGGAGAGGAGACAACATCAGACAACCACCATCACCACACAGCGAATCGCACACATACGGCGGCACAGAGGACGAACCTCGATGAGGATGTCGAAGCTTAAGGGCCAGCAGAAGCGTGACGGTCTCTATGCTGTGGTGACCACTGCACACCCCGGGAACGAAGAAGGTTAGCGCCAGAGGGCACAGCAGGGCGAAGCGGCGCTCCGCGAGTGTGCTTGGCTTGGTTGGTGCTTGGCGGATGCGGAGGCGCGAGTACCGATCGACGAAATCGCCAAGGAAGAGGTAGTTGGTGTCCGGCACGTAGCCGGCGATGCGGAAAAGCTCAATCACATCGTAGAATTGGCTGCCGCGGGTGGGATTTTGGTTAGCGTGAGAGCGAGGAGAGGGGCAAGGCCTCAAACGTACCCGTGCACGTCGCCAACTACCGTGAGGGGCGAGGAGAGGCAGAGCACATTGGGTTCATTGACGAGCAGTTCCTTGACCTTTTCGCATATCCACTTCACGGCGTGCTCTGAAATAATCTCGCACTTGTAGAGCTTCTCTATGCAAGCGTCCAAATCCAACATGATGTTTGCCGATCGATCGCAACGGCTGCTGGGGTGGCAAATGCGCTCTAATTTATTTTCTTTTTATTTCCTCTTATTTCCTTTTCAACTTGGGCGACGCTGAAATTTCTGCGTGCAGCGAATGCGTTGCGGCGCAAGGAAAACCCACCTTTCGAAGATCGTAGAAGACAAGACCTTCACCTGGTACGCCATTCGAGAGAGCAATTGCAAGAGACTTGGGTGGAGTCTGGGAACATTCGAGCTGCGTCGTGCACACGCGTCTCCGTACAAGGTACCTCTCGCGAAAAAGATCTTATTGCCCGGCTACTCTCGTCTTTTTTAGTAATTGCGCCCCTGCGGTGAGGTTCTTCATTTTGCATGAAAAGACCATGACCGTTATGGCGCAAACCTCGACGTACTCATCAATGCCTTTTTTTATTTCCAGTTGCAAAGGATGGAGCACCTACGAAATCTTCAGAGGCTGTTCGAGGATGGATTCATTAGCGCCGCCGAGTACGAGCACAGACGGCAGCAGCTCATCGACAAACTTACCGACACGACCTTGGCCCCCTCCGCTGAAGAAGATTGCGAAGGAGAAAGGAGTAGCAGCAGCAGCCAAAAGAAGGCGAGGAAGGAGATGCGCAGGTACTCCTACCGGGACATGGTGCCGAGCACGAGGAGAGCCGCTACCTCAACTACGAGCACCAGCACCACCTCTGCATACGACTCTGATGTAGTGCGTTCCTCGCATGCCCGTAGCCTGCTGCGCCATGAGCCCTACGGCACATCTACCTCAAGGTGCGTGGCCAACTTGGAGAATGATCTTTCGGCTCACAGCTAATGCCATGCGTGGTTCCGTCAGCTGTGCGCCTGCGGCAGACCCGGTCATGGACATGGCTCACAAGTACACACTCTCGCGAAAGATCGGGCAGCTGCCTGAAGAAGCCCTACCTTCGGTGCTCAAAATCGTCGAACAGCTCTCCCCGAAGAACCTTCGTCAGGTGAGCGCTCTTTCGCTCCCGTGCTTTTGTACTTGTTGCGTCGTCATCCGGTTCGTTTATTGACTGTATTGATGTGGATGTCTGCGTATGATGTCAGTCTGGAGAGGATTGGACATTTGACCTGGAGACCCTCGAGGACCACACGCTGTGGAAGCTGAACGATTTCGTCAATGCTCAAATCAAGCATCACTTTGGCGGAAAGGTGCTGCTCAGCCTCAGCCTCATCCTTGACTTCCACCTTTGTTGCGGCTAGAGCGTTTTTGCTAAGCTGGTTTCTGACACGTATGATAGGATAACACTGCATGGGACAACCACGAAGCCGGGATGGTTGAGGAGGAGAAGCCCTATTCTACCACTGTCACCACCGAGAGCGACCTCGAGGAGGACGATGACGACGACCAGGATGCAGGACTGGAGCTCAACGACGATGAGTGGCACGACGCACAAGATGATTCTGGCGTCGTCTACTACCAAGATCTACCCAAGCACACGGAAGAGCTGAAGGGTGCCAAGCGGCCCAGATCGTATCTTCTCTTTGGCGCCGGCGAAAAGCGAAAGAGGAAGGAGGACATCAAGAAGAAGGACAAAGAACAACGTGAACGCGAGCGCGAACGGGCAACGACTGCAGCCAAGCGCACCTACTCCCAAGTGAAGGAAAGAGACAGCGACGAGGGCGAGGACATGCCTGGAAGGTCCGGCGCCGGTTCCATTATGCGTCGGACTGCCGAGGCCATGCATCTCACCAGGGAAAGAGAAGTGATCGACGAGATGGAGAATGAATCAGAGAGCGAATATGAACGGGAAGAGTACGAGGATCCAGAGTACACGACCGACACACAACTCAAACAAGAGGATGACGAGGACGAGGGAAGCGATGGCGATGAGGAGGAAAGTGACGAAGACTGGACGCCTGCGGATGCCAAGCCGAGGGATCGGAGCGACGAAGAGCCGCTCCAAACCGGCATGGGATGGGTCAAGTCGGAGCTGGAGCCGGAGAGCGAAATGGACAGGGTAGGAGAGCGGAAGGCGGCGGGCCAGCCACCACCCCCTATGGACGTGGCCAAGCGGGAGCCTAGCCGCGATGAAGTACCTGCGGTAGGGAGCGACAGCGGGGCGCCGCCACGTAAGACGTTCAAGATCCAAGTCTGCGTCTACAGCCTGGCGAAGAAGTCAAACACCAAGAGACCCTACGTGTGCGATGCTTGCGACAAGAGTTTCGCCGACCGATCGAATCTGATCCAGCACTTGCGAGTTCACACAAAGGAGAAGCCATACGGCTGTACGTACGAAGGCTGTGAAAAGCGGTTCGCGCACTCAGCCTCCCTCAAGGAGCATCTCTACACTCATACGGGTACAGACTATCCTATTGCTTGTCTGGCCATGCAAAGCTGCGGCGCCTAACCTTCCTCTTTTCCTCTCGCCCAGGTGACAAGCCGCACTTATGCCACTGCGGCATGAGTTTCGCGCAGGCGTCCAACCTGCGACGGCATCAGCTAGTCCACACCGGTGAGAAGCCGTTCGCGTGCACGGTCAAAGGCTGCAAGAAGAGCTTCACACAGAAGATAAACCTGGTGCGATTCCTCTTCCGAGTCTTCTCTAACACAGACATGTTCAGCACGCACGTAAGCTTACCGCATTCACTTCAACAGGCGCAGCACCTGAAACGTGTACACCGTATCACGGACCACGACCTCGACAACGAGGACCTCGGGGTGCGATCAGGAGCTGGCAAGCGACCGGCTAAACGCAGTCGCCAGTCAACGTCGACCACAACTACATCGACGTCTGCTTCGTACGCCACGCCAAGTACGTCGAACGCGTCGCAGCTGGGCTCGCGGTAGCTGTGTCGGTCCCCTCCCGCGGCCTTGCAGCAAGAGCGAAAGCGAAAGTGCAAGGGTGACGCATGGGTGGCACCCTGTATCCTCTCCGGTGACGATCAGTCTGTTACACGCCGGGTGGGGCTGTAAACTGCGACAGACCGTTTGACCACTTTCTTGTACATAGTAGTGACGTTACACTAGACGCACATTAAACATACTTTTTTCCAAATCAAGTGTAGCACCACCTTGTACAACTGCCTCTAAACACCTCCTCATTGGTCGCCAAGGGCGTTGCTAACCAGCTGGTTTGTTACAACCCAGCTCTCAACTAAAGCTCCCCTCTTTTAGACCGGTAACTTAGCTCTTTTTCGGCCAATCATTTTCTTCGGTAATAAACGTGATGACGTGCCGTGGCTCTGACGGTGCGCAGCGACTGATCACCATGGAGCGCACCAGCTCGAGCCAATGGCTAACCTGCCCTGTCCAGTTAAAAGCCGCAGCTTCCCAGGTCCCATACCAGCATAACCTCAGCAGCTCTTACACATCGACCTCACCATCAGCCCCCTCCCCCTGCCGTCATCACCATGGCCGCTCTCACCCGCCTAGTCCTTCCGCTGCTCTGCCTTCTCGTCTTCACAATGCCTTCTGCCTTTGGTCTGCTCGGGCTCGACTGCACTCTGACCGTCGAGGCGGCCTGCACGACCACACTCCTGCCCTCACTTTCGACGACGCAGGTCATCAACGAGCTCACGTCGGCCTACAACGCGCAGCTGGGCGTGGGCTACAACTGGAACAGCCTCTTCCTCTCCCGCTCGCCGCGAGCCTGACCTACGTGATCCACGACACCAACTACGACGCGTCCAAGTACGCCATCATCGACTCGATCAACAAAGACCTGATGGGCAAGATCTGCAACAAGGGCTTCTTCGGCGTGAGTGTCACCGTCGACGTGAAGATCGGCGCTGTGTGCGCATCCCCGTCGCCCACTCCCTCGGCCATCGCGCCGAGCCCATCGGCCACGCCTTCCATCTCCGTTACGCCCTCCCTCTCGGCCACGCCCTCGATCTCGGCGTCGCCGTCCATCTCTGTGACACCGTCGGTTTCGGCCACACCCTCGATCTCGGCTTCCCCATCGGTCTCGGCCACGCCTTCCATCTCGGCCACGCCCTCGACCTCGGCCACGCCTTCGGTCTCGGCGTCGCCGTCCATCTCTGTGACACCGTCGGTTTCGGCCACTCCGTCGATCTCGGCTTACTCATCGGTCTCGACCACGCCTTCCGCCTCGGTGACGCCGTCGGTTTCGGCCACTCCCTCGACCTCGGCTTCTCCGTCGCTTTCGGCAACGCCCTCGACCTCGGCCACTCCTTCCACTTCAGTCACGCCCTCCGTCTCGGCTTCCCCATCGCTCACGGCCACGCCTTCCACCTCGGCCACTCCATCCAACTCCGCCTCGCCTTCGCTCAGCCCCACTCCCTCGATCTCTGCTAGCCCTGCAGCTTCGACTACGGCCTCACCGTCGACTGTCGCGTCGCCCTCTCCTTCAACGTCGCCCGCCACCAGTTCCACTCCGTCGGCCACGCCCTCGCCATCGGCTTCCGTGACTCCGTTGACCAGCCCATCGACCTCGCCAGAGGCTAGCTTCGCGCCTTCAACGACGCCTTCCATGTCGCCTGAGGCCAGCACGGCCGCGACTTCGCCGTCGACTTCGCCGGCTGCTTCTTCTTCCACGTCGCCCTCGCCCAGCTCGTCCAGCGCTCCGACGCAGTCAGCGCCGGCGCCCACTTCTCCATCGCCCTCGATCGCTGCCGCCGCGGAGGGCTTCACCGAGTCAAAGAAGATGGCGGTCGGTCTGGGCGTCGCCGGCGGCGTCTCAGCGGCCGTGGCGAGCGCGGCCGGCATCGGCGCCGCCGCCTTCCTCATCTTGAAGAAGCGTCGCGCCGTGCCCGAGACCGAGCCTGCCGATCCCTTCTTTGTGGAAGACGATACGCACGACCAGGTGAATCAGAGCGGCATGTACCAAGACCCCAACCACATCAACGGCCTCTACGCCGATCAAGTCTAAGCCCAAGCCCATAACTGTTGCAGCCACATCATGTATTTCTATCGTCTCTTCGCTCTTCTTCGCTCTTTTCCATCCCCCCCGCACTCCCCTGTGACGACATCGTCTTGTGAAAACAAAGATCTTACAAACCACCCAAGACCACCCTGTCGCAAGTGCTCAAGTGAGGTCCTCTAGAGCGGAGGCGGCGCGTTCGCTTCGGGCTAGCCGTCGCGTTTGTGCAGGGTGTTCCGGAGATGCACGCGCACGAAGCGAGAACGGGGCGACGTCGGGACGCTGGCTGCCCCTGGGGCTGGCGGAGAGGTCGTCGACAACCAGGGCAGCCAGTCCGGGGCAGTGTGGCGAAGGGTGAAGAAGAGCTGGACGTCTTCGTGGCCTCTCTGGATGAACGGGTATCCCTCGCAATGTGCGTTCGAGAGCACGATGGTCCGACGAGCGTCCGAGGCCAACACCAGAAGCCAGATCATCGCCGCCACGGGTCCATTGACGTCCTCGAACATCTGCACACGCAGGTAGGGGCCATCAGAGAGCTAGAACGAGATCACGTTCACGTTCACGTGTGGAAGGAGTGTGTGTGCCGTACCTGAGGCGGACAGCCGCGGCTGATGAAGTGCCGGAAGATGACGGCCCAGGGCCTGACGCTCCACAGGTCTTCCGCGTTCAGTGCGTCCTCGCTGGAGAAGCCTTCCTCCGTCTCCTCGTACTTGGACTGGCCGTCTTCGACGTGTGGCAGGACGTCCACCTCGCTGATGGCTACCAACTGGTAGTGCACGTAGGCAAGCCACCACTCGCCGTCGTCCTCCTCGTCTGTCGCCGAGGCAGGCGTAGGGTCTCTCTTGTCGTCGTGTCGCCATGCGTAGAGGATGTTGCCTTCCTTTCCCTCCTGCCCCTCGTATGGAGCATCTGATGGCGACGAAGGCCACACTGTGAGGAGACACACACTAACACACACACGCGTCGGGGAGCGCGTACAGGCAAAGTCCGAACAAGGCGGCGGGAGGGCGGACAGGACCTCAGCGGCGTACGCACGCAGGAGTTGGAGCGTGACGGCTCGCCAGGTGCGAGACACTGCCATGGTGGCGCACAGCCACGGGGTGGGGTCGTCACCCGCCAGGTAGGAGAGCACGTGGCCCAGCAGCTCCGTCGGCACCTCTTGGCCACCTAGAATATCGACGCTCATTTTTGGCTGCCTCTGCTGTGCAATAACACTGTGCTAAGGACCAGTTTCGTTTTGTACTCGTCGTGGGCTTCGTTGCACGACTCGACCTCCAGGAAGGGGCAAGCAAGGAATGTTGTGTTCTGCCCAATCAAGGATTATTGTCGACTTTTGTATTTCTTGGTTGCATTTTGATTTCCTTGTGATTTCTTTTGGCGGAGGATTTTGGATTGATTGATTAATTCGATACCGCACGAGATGAAGCGCACGTCGAGCACCTCCCTCCGGCTTCTGGCCTCTTCTTCATCTCTTTCCTCCTTTGCCCGCAGCGCGACTCCTCTCCGGACGTCGCTCGCGGGTCTGACCTCGTCCTCTTCTCCCTCGATCATCGGCACCGCCGGCCGCGTGCGCCTCCTGGCCACCGCCGTCAAGGCGTCATCTTCGACTTCCTCCACCCCCTCGGTAAAGCCGCCCCCTCGCAATGCCGACGATCCCGAGGTCCTGCACCAGCGTCTCGAGGCCTTTTCGGCGCGAATTGGAATCAAATGGAACAACCGGAAGCTCTTGCTCAAGGCCTTCACCCACCCCTCCTTCTCGCACGTCAAAGAGGACTCGAACCAGAGCCTCGAGTACTTTGGTACGCACTCTTTTCCTCCATCTCGCCCCCCCGCATTGAATCAAAAATACAAACCAAAATTATTCTTTCGCAACAAATTTAATTTCGCTGCGATGGCCGGCGATGCCCGCCCCGGGGGCGGAGCGACGAAGGCTGACTTGTGTGACGTACGTCGCGACATGGCCACGTGTAGGAGATAGAACGCTCAATTTCCTCGTCTGCGAGCACTTGGTGAACAAGTATCCCAATCTGCCGGCCCGAGCACTGTCTCACGCCACCGAGATCTTCAGCAACAACGCCACGCTCACCGCCGCCGGCAAGCGATTGGGCGTGCAGGATTTCATCCGCTGGGCTCCTCACGAGGTGCTCTCCCCTCTCCCTTCCCTCCCCCACGCGGACCGCTCTTCTCTGACATCTAGCTGCTTTGGTGTCCGGTCCTCCATCAGGAGGAGGACAGAGGCGAGGATATGGTCATCGCCAACACGATGGAGGCGCTGGTGGCCAGCCTCTACTTCGATCAGGTACGCGGCAGTTTGACGCGTTGTTCGTGTCCATCACAATGGCGGCGATGTGTCGCTCGGGTTCTGATATGACGTCGTGTCGCTGCGCTCCACCAACTGCAACAGGGTCTCAATGCCGCGAGGGAGTTCATCGGCAAGTTCATCCTGCCCCAGGACGAGGAGCTGGACATCATCCCCTTCCTCAGGCAGAAGCTTCCGCGCCACACGCTCTCCGATCTTCTCGTCCGCCGCGGCTCCGGCGCGCCCTACTACGTGTACGTGGCCGCCACAGACTACTCTTCTTCATCTCTCTCTCGTCGTGGTCTTAAGGAGAGCGAGAGAGAGAAGAGAGGACCTCAGTGCCTCCTCTTGGTCGATTGATGAGATCAGTTTCTGATCATGTTTCGTGACTCTTGGTGCGCGTTGACGTCGTCGTCTGGTGCAGGGTGCTGCAAGAGTCGGCCAGGTACTCGAGCAAATCGATGTTCGTGGTTGGCGTCTACTCGGACTCGCAGCTGCTCGGTCAGGGCGCTGGCCAGTCAATCAACAAGGCCGAAACTGCGGTACGACATGATCTTTTTATCATCCTGCTCTGCTCTTCATTGTTTGTTCATCAACTCACCTCTGGAGCGTGCTCTCTCTCTCTCACTCTCTGCGTTGTCCGTCGTGTTGGTGACGACAGGCGGCCCAGGAGGCGCTCAACAAGATGTGGGGCGAGAAGGCCTA
>CDFA01023076.1:0-13198 GCA_000826305.1 Acanthamoeba healyi | reverse complement strand
CCCCCCACACGCAGGTCGTTGTGACGTCACATGAGTATAAGAGGGGGGGGGTTGAGATCGTAGCGGAGGGGATCTAGGTGAATGCAAGGGAGGCCGGCGGATTACCTGTTGTTGAGGGAGGGGTCGTCAGAGGTTGAATCTCTTGGGCCGTTGAAGGTGGCGTAGGCGTAGCGTAGAACTCTGGCGTTCGAACGCCGCAGCGGTCTGGATAGTCTTTTTCTTTTCTTTACGTTTCACTCGAACAAAGCGAAAGGAAATCACCACTTCCTTATTTGAAAACACATCTCTATTTACAGACACTTCTTGCCCTAATTTGTGGCAATTACCTATTAAGGACCGATCTACAGGAGGCTCAAACGGTTGAAGTGGTTCCATGATGGAGTGTAGACCACGATCTGTTGTTCGCCAACCCTCGTGGCTCTAGTTGGGCCTGCGCGAGAGGTAGAGCTGAGGGCTACGTAGAGAGAGTCAGTGGCGATCTAACTCGTACTCTGAGGTGCGCATACCTCGACATTTTCTTCCTTGACCTTCGTCGAACGAAAGACGCCGCCGTCGCCGCTAATATGTTGGAAGTGGGCCACAACCGGCTCCGTCGTCTGGCGAGGCACCGTCTCACCGTGCAGCCTGCTCACCAAAGCATGTGCTCGTGCATGTCCGCTGTTCGTATGCACCTCGCCAGTAAGTCTCTCTCTGGAGATCGACACATCGTCGCAGCACAGGAGGGGAGGGTAGAGCATGCACCGGCTGGCTGCGTTGCGAAAGTGGTCGAGGGCGAGGGCCTGGTCGTCTGGCGTCTTGCCGCTCTGCTGGTGGTAGAGCCCCAGCTGGTACAGGGACTTGGCGGTCCACACGTCTTGTTCGTACGAAGCAACGAGCCGCGTGAGATACGAGTGCGCCTTGACCTGTGCTAGAGGTGAGCTCACCGTGGCATCATCTTGCTCTATGGCATAAGCCCACGGCGTACCTTGAGCTCGCTCTCGTTGCAGCGCATGTAGTACTTGCTCAGTAGGTAGAGAGCTTCTCTCGACCCCAGATCGCGCGCTCGAGACAGCACCTCAACCCCAGTCGGATCCTCTGGTGCCATCGCTCTGTAGGACGAGCAGCAGACCTCACGATGGTCAGTCAAGCAGAGAGGGGGGGGGGTGAGCGTCGTGCTCGTAGTGCACGTACCGATAGCCACGACACAGGTCCTTGGCCAGCTGTTGCTGCATGTCTTCGACCTCCTTGAGCTCCCGTTCGAGGCCGTCGTGCGACAGTTCCAGCTCGCGACGCAGGGCGGCCGTGGCTTCAGGCTGTTCCTCGATCACCTTGTTCAGGTCGGCGCTCAGGCCGCTGGCCTCCTTGAGCTGCGCTAGGTAGGCAGTGCTCCGCAGCCACAGATCATCCAGCTCGACCTTGGCCTCCTCAGCTTCGCAGAACAGCGCAGCCCTTGCAGCACACGCGTGAGGTGCTCTGTTAGACTATGTCGAACACGAACGTGGGGCAGGGCATGATGGAAGTGCATACCCAGAGTGCTGGAGGAACGTCGTTTGTGCGTGGAGACTGATAGCCTGTTGATGGTGCGCTGTGCGCTGCTGTCGCCACGCGTCTTGGGTCGAGCGCAGCTCCTCGAGCTCTAGTGCGAGCACGCGCATCTGCTCCTCGATCATGCGCATGCGTTGCTCCTTCTCCGTGATCATCGCTTCTTCGTCCTGGGCCGCTCGGCATGCCACGAGCTCTTGCTGCTGGACCTCGCGCAGCTCGACCTCTATCTGGTTCAGGCGCTGCGTCTTGTCGAACTGGTCCTGCTGCAGCGTGCTGACTTGATGGAGTGTCGCGCGCAGCCTCCGGGCGATGCTCAGCTCGGTCCGTCCAGAGCCGAGCAGCTCCAGCGCCCTGCGCTTGCGCTGCCAGCGCTCGGCAGCCATCTGAACGTACTTGTTGGGTCGCAGCGTGGCCAGCGACACTAGCTCGCCGTTCGGTCCCGGCACGGCCACGCTGTCGTTGTGGCCGCCAGGCGAGAGCTGCCTTCGGATCCAGGCCTCGATAGACCTCCTGTCGTACGTGAAGCCGTCCTAAGCGGAGCGTATCCGTCACACCATCATACCATCAGAACGGGACTTGGCTCGTGCGTGGAGGGTGAGCGACGAACCTCGGCGAACACGGGATCGTGCATGACCTCGCGGCTGAGCGGGCACATAAGGTGCTCCGATGCGGCGTAGGGCGGAGCGGCCAAGAGCTTGAGCACCACTTCCCGCAGTTGTGTGTTGACTGCTCCTTCATCGGGCGGTTGATGAGCATCCATAGGCCTGTCGTGATGAGCGACCTGCAACGCCTCATCTTTTTCGTGCTGATGGAGCGGCAGCAGCAAGGCAGGCTGTGGCTGGGTACCAGCGGCACCGCTTCCGGTGGCGCTCTGGCTTGGCGCCTCAGCCTTGACGCTGCTAGGGCGCGCTCGCTTCATGGACAGATCCAAGAAGTAGAGCCTGTTCACATTGGCGAGGCTGATGCGAACGCCAGCGGGAGAGTCGCGCTTACGCTTGCGCCCCTTCTCCTCCTCCGATGATGAGGATCCCTGATGACACTCTGTGCCGTCGCTGGTCGCCATCGAACCGCTGCTGCTCATCGGTGTGCTCGCTGGCCTCTTCAAGCCCACGGGCATGAACGGCAGCTGCAGCTGCTTCTTGAGCGAGGCTGTAGGGGTCACGGTCACCTTCTCTCCGTTGGATCTGATGGTCTTCCATGTGAGGGCGCCCTCTTCCCCTGTCGTCTCCCCGCTCGTTCTCAGGGGCGATGTGACGGGCGAGCCAAGAGGTGAGTTGATGGGCGAGATGTCGGGCGAGGAGTCGCCCTCGGCGTCGTTGGCGGTCTTCTCCAGCTTGGCGACGGTGGGCAGCATCAGCTCCATCAGGGCCAGCCTGGCCAAGCCCTCGGGCGACGTGACGGGCGAGCCGAGCGGCGAGTTGATGGGCGACACATCGGGCGACGGGTCGCCCTCAACCGGAGCGTTGCAGAGGTAAGGCTGAGCCGTAGTTGTAGTTGTGGCTGTGGCTGTGGGGACTGGCGGAGCGACCAGCGGCAGGCCCTTGGCCCACAGGAAGGGTGATGACGAAGACGACGTGTTGTTGTTACCCATGTGGGAGCCGGCACGCTTCATCCAGTATCCCTCGGACAGAGGGACTCCACCGGGCTGTGTATGTGTAGGCGTTTGTGTGCTGGGTTCAGTTCGTCCTCCGCGCCACGTAGCTGCACGCCGGGGAGGAGAGACCACAAGATAGACAGCACACCAACTCGCTTTGAGGTCTGTGCACGAACCTCTAGGTTGTGGGCTTTCCTCTCTCTCCTCGACCACAGTTCATTCTCGCGGCCAGTCCCTTTTCTCGACCTGACCGCGTGTGCGCCAATTTCTGGCATTTTGTGCGTTTGGCGTGTGTTGCGTTGCATCGCGATGACGGCTCTTGGCCCTCGTGATCTGTTGTGTTTGTGTGTGCTTGTGTGTGTGTGTGTGTGTGTACAAGTGCGAGCGGGCGGGACTGAGTGCGTCAGTTGGAGCGTGACCTTTGCATTTGTACAAAAATAAATAAACGAGAGAGTGTGAGAGGAGTGGGAGCGGGAGGAGAGGCATGAAGGGAGGGCGAGGGAGGGCGAAAAACGGACGCGGATGGTACGAGAACGAGAGCAACGCCGGTGATGGTGTCTCAGCGCCAAGACTACGCCTTGCAAGATGATTAGATGAAGTAGTCGGGCACGTTGGCTTCTGGCGTAGACCGCGTGTTCTCCGGCGCAGCGTTGAAGACATTGAAGTGTCGGTCACCGTTCTGGAACGCAATGCGAGAGAGTCAGGGGCATGATCAGGTCTCGAATGCGTTGATGATTTAGTGCAGAGCGCACCTCAGAGATCTCGAGCACAGAGGCAACGTTGCCACAGCGGTAGCAGTAGTTGGGCGCGGACCACACCGTGGACAGCTTGTCGTCCCACAGTACCTGCAAACGGAGAAAGAGAGAGAGAGAGAGAGAGTCAGTCAGGCCACGCCAACCACTGTAGTGGTGGTTGGAGCATGAAGCAGGGGCGCACCTGATAGCCTTCCATACATAGCTGATGCGCTCGCAGGATGTGATCAAGGTTGTTTGTTCGCAGGAACATGTCCACGACATCAGCTCCAAATGTGTATCCGGCGTTTCTGTGTTGACGTCGGAGCACACAACGTTAGCGTCTCGAGGAAGGAGCGTGGTGAACGGCCGCCTGCTCTTACGTCACACTCCACAGGACATGAACGAGGAAGGCGAGGGGAATGCACCTCGAGGAGAGGTAGAATCCATCTTTGTCAGGCTCGGGATCGGACCACATGAGGTCGGCTATGGCGCCCTCCATTGGTATCTCGCCAAACCGATAGAGCACCTTGATCTGATCCAACGATAGGATCTCAGGCGACAGGCCTGCACTCACGTGGGCAACGGGTGCGCGCCAGGCCGCATGGTGAGAGGGGCGTGGTGGACGAATGGGCAGAGGCAAGGCGGCGCGCATACCTCCATGCACGGCAAAGACCTTGTTGTCGATGGTGGCGGAGATGGTCAAAAAGTCGAACACATCCATGAAGTACTTCCTGCGCGTGCGCGTGCAGTCGGCTGTGAGCTTGAGAACAGCGTGTGAAGAAGGAGGAGACGGAAGCCATACCAGACGTTGGGGTTGCCATACTTCTTCTTGCACTCGGCGTAGAAGCCGTAGGTGAGCGAAATGGCCCTCGATTCGTGATTGCCTCGGAGCAGGTGTACTGCATGCGTGAGGGAAGAGAGGGAGGGAGAGGAGACAACATCAGACAACCACCATCACCACACAGCGAATCGCACACATACGGCGGCACAGAGGACGAACCTCGATGAGGATGTCGAAGCTTAAGGGCCAGCAGAAGCGTGACGGTCTCTATGCTGTGGTGACCACTGCACACCCCGGGAACGAAGAAGGTTAGCGCCAGAGGGCACAGCAGGGCGAAGCGGCGCTCCGCGAGTGTGCTTGGCTTGGTTGGTGCTTGGCGGATGCGGAGGCGCGAGTACCGATCGACGAAATCGCCAAGGAAGAGGTAGTTGGTGTCCGGCACGTAGCCGGCGATGCGGAAAAGCTCAATCACATCGTAGAATTGGCTGCCGCGGGTGGGATTTTGGTTAGCGTGAGAGCGAGGAGAGGGGCAAGGCCTCAAACGTACCCGTGCACGTCGCCAACTACCGTGAGGGGCGAGGAGAGGCAGAGCACATTGGGTTCATTGACGAGCAGTTCCTTGACCTTTTCGCATATCCACTTCACGGCGTGCTCTGAAATAATCTCGCACTTGTAGAGCTTCTCTATGCAAGCGTCCAAATCCAACATGATGTTTGCCGATCGATCGCAACGGCTGCTGGGGTGGCAAATGCGCTCTAATTTATTTTCTTTTTATTTCCTCTTATTTCCTTTTCAACTTGGGCGACGCTGAAATTTCTGCGTGCAGCGAATGCGTTGCGGCGCAAGGAAAACCCACCTTTCGAAGATCGTAGAAGACAAGACCTTCACCTGGTACGCCATTCGAGAGAGCAATTGCAAGAGACTTGGGTGGAGTCTGGGAACATTCGAGCTGCGTCGTGCACACGCGTCTCCGTACAAGGTACCTCTCGCGAAAAAGATCTTATTGCCCGGCTACTCTCGTCTTTTTTAGTAATTGCGCCCCTGCGGTGAGGTTCTTCATTTTGCATGAAAAGACCATGACCGTTATGGCGCAAACCTCGACGTACTCATCAATGCCTTTTTTTATTTCCAGTTGCAAAGGATGGAGCACCTACGAAATCTTCAGAGGCTGTTCGAGGATGGATTCATTAGCGCCGCCGAGTACGAGCACAGACGGCAGCAGCTCATCGACAAACTTACCGACACGACCTTGGCCCCCTCCGCTGAAGAAGATTGCGAAGGAGAAAGGAGTAGCAGCAGCAGCCAAAAGAAGGCGAGGAAGGAGATGCGCAGGTACTCCTACCGGGACATGGTGCCGAGCACGAGGAGAGCCGCTACCTCAACTACGAGCACCAGCACCACCTCTGCATACGACTCTGATGTAGTGCGTTCCTCGCATGCCCGTAGCCTGCTGCGCCATGAGCCCTACGGCACATCTACCTCAAGGTGCGTGGCCAACTTGGAGAATGATCTTTCGGCTCACAGCTAATGCCATGCGTGGTTCCGTCAGCTGTGCGCCTGCGGCAGACCCGGTCATGGACATGGCTCACAAGTACACACTCTCGCGAAAGATCGGGCAGCTGCCTGAAGAAGCCCTACCTTCGGTGCTCAAAATCGTCGAACAGCTCTCCCCGAAGAACCTTCGTCAGGTGAGCGCTCTTTCGCTCCCGTGCTTTTGTACTTGTTGCGTCGTCATCCGGTTCGTTTATTGACTGTATTGATGTGGATGTCTGCGTATGATGTCAGTCTGGAGAGGATTGGACATTTGACCTGGAGACCCTCGAGGACCACACGCTGTGGAAGCTGAACGATTTCGTCAATGCTCAAATCAAGCATCACTTTGGCGGAAAGGTGCTGCTCAGCCTCAGCCTCATCCTTGACTTCCACCTTTGTTGCGGCTAGAGCGTTTTTGCTAAGCTGGTTTCTGACACGTATGATAGGATAACACTGCATGGGACAACCACGAAGCCGGGATGGTTGAGGAGGAGAAGCCCTATTCTACCACTGTCACCACCGAGAGCGACCTCGAGGAGGACGATGACGACGACCAGGATGCAGGACTGGAGCTCAACGACGATGAGTGGCACGACGCACAAGATGATTCTGGCGTCGTCTACTACCAAGATCTACCCAAGCACACGGAAGAGCTGAAGGGTGCCAAGCGGCCCAGATCGTATCTTCTCTTTGGCGCCGGCGAAAAGCGAAAGAGGAAGGAGGACATCAAGAAGAAGGACAAAGAACAACGTGAACGCGAGCGCGAACGGGCAACGACTGCAGCCAAGCGCACCTACTCCCAAGTGAAGGAAAGAGACAGCGACGAGGGCGAGGACATGCCTGGAAGGTCCGGCGCCGGTTCCATTATGCGTCGGACTGCCGAGGCCATGCATCTCACCAGGGAAAGAGAAGTGATCGACGAGATGGAGAATGAATCAGAGAGCGAATATGAACGGGAAGAGTACGAGGATCCAGAGTACACGACCGACACACAACTCAAACAAGAGGATGACGAGGACGAGGGAAGCGATGGCGATGAGGAGGAAAGTGACGAAGACTGGACGCCTGCGGATGCCAAGCCGAGGGATCGGAGCGACGAAGAGCCGCTCCAAACCGGCATGGGATGGGTCAAGTCGGAGCTGGAGCCGGAGAGCGAAATGGACAGGGTAGGAGAGCGGAAGGCGGCGGGCCAGCCACCACCCCCTATGGACGTGGCCAAGCGGGAGCCTAGCCGCGATGAAGTACCTGCGGTAGGGAGCGACAGCGGGGCGCCGCCACGTAAGACGTTCAAGATCCAAGTCTGCGTCTACAGCCTGGCGAAGAAGTCAAACACCAAGAGACCCTACGTGTGCGATGCTTGCGACAAGAGTTTCGCCGACCGATCGAATCTGATCCAGCACTTGCGAGTTCACACAAAGGAGAAGCCATACGGCTGTACGTACGAAGGCTGTGAAAAGCGGTTCGCGCACTCAGCCTCCCTCAAGGAGCATCTCTACACTCATACGGGTACAGACTATCCTATTGCTTGTCTGGCCATGCAAAGCTGCGGCGCCTAACCTTCCTCTTTTCCTCTCGCCCAGGTGACAAGCCGCACTTATGCCACTGCGGCATGAGTTTCGCGCAGGCGTCCAACCTGCGACGGCATCAGCTAGTCCACACCGGTGAGAAGCCGTTCGCGTGCACGGTCAAAGGCTGCAAGAAGAGCTTCACACAGAAGATAAACCTGGTGCGATTCCTCTTCCGAGTCTTCTCTAACACAGACATGTTCAGCACGCACGTAAGCTTACCGCATTCACTTCAACAGGCGCAGCACCTGAAACGTGTACACCGTATCACGGACCACGACCTCGACAACGAGGACCTCGGGGTGCGATCAGGAGCTGGCAAGCGACCGGCTAAACGCAGTCGCCAGTCAACGTCGACCACAACTACATCGACGTCTGCTTCGTACGCCACGCCAAGTACGTCGAACGCGTCGCAGCTGGGCTCGCGGTAGCTGTGTCGGTCCCCTCCCGCGGCCTTGCAGCAAGAGCGAAAGCGAAAGTGCAAGGGTGACGCATGGGTGGCACCCTGTATCCTCTCCGGTGACGATCAGTCTGTTACACGCCGGGTGGGGCTGTAAACTGCGACAGACCGTTTGACCACTTTCTTGTACATAGTAGTGACGTTACACTAGACGCACATTAAACATACTTTTTTCCAAATCAAGTGTAGCACCACCTTGTACAACTGCCTCTAAACACCTCCTCATTGGTCGCCAAGGGCGTTGCTAACCAGCTGGTTTGTTACAACCCAGCTCTCAACTAAAGCTCCCCTCTTTTAGACCGGTAACTTAGCTCTTTTTCGGCCAATCATTTTCTTCGGTAATAAACGTGATGACGTGCCGTGGCTCTGACGGTGCGCAGCGACTGATCACCATGGAGCGCACCAGCTCGAGCCAATGGCTAACCTGCCCTGTCCAGTTAAAAGCCGCAGCTTCCCAGGTCCCATACCAGCATAACCTCAGCAGCTCTTACACATCGACCTCACCATCAGCCCCCTCCCCCTGCCGTCATCACCATGGCCGCTCTCACCCGCCTAGTCCTTCCGCTGCTCTGCCTTCTCGTCTTCACAATGCCTTCTGCCTTTGGTCTGCTCGGGCTCGACTGCACTCTGACCGTCGAGGCGGCCTGCACGACCACACTCCTGCCCTCACTTTCGACGACGCAGGTCATCAACGAGCTCACGTCGGCCTACAACGCGCAGCTGGGCGTGGGCTACAACTGGAACAGCCTCTTCCTCTCCCGCTCGCCGCGAGCCTGACCTACGTGATCCACGACACCAACTACGACGCGTCCAAGTACGCCATCATCGACTCGATCAACAAAGACCTGATGGGCAAGATCTGCAACAAGGGCTTCTTCGGCGTGAGTGTCACCGTCGACGTGAAGATCGGCGCTGTGTGCGCATCCCCGTCGCCCACTCCCTCGGCCATCGCGCCGAGCCCATCGGCCACGCCTTCCATCTCCGTTACGCCCTCCCTCTCGGCCACGCCCTCGATCTCGGCGTCGCCGTCCATCTCTGTGACACCGTCGGTTTCGGCCACACCCTCGATCTCGGCTTCCCCATCGGTCTCGGCCACGCCTTCCATCTCGGCCACGCCCTCGACCTCGGCCACGCCTTCGGTCTCGGCGTCGCCGTCCATCTCTGTGACACCGTCGGTTTCGGCCACTCCGTCGATCTCGGCTTACTCATCGGTCTCGACCACGCCTTCCGCCTCGGTGACGCCGTCGGTTTCGGCCACTCCCTCGACCTCGGCTTCTCCGTCGCTTTCGGCAACGCCCTCGACCTCGGCCACTCCTTCCACTTCAGTCACGCCCTCCGTCTCGGCTTCCCCATCGCTCACGGCCACGCCTTCCACCTCGGCCACTCCATCCAACTCCGCCTCGCCTTCGCTCAGCCCCACTCCCTCGATCTCTGCTAGCCCTGCAGCTTCGACTACGGCCTCACCGTCGACTGTCGCGTCGCCCTCTCCTTCAACGTCGCCCGCCACCAGTTCCACTCCGTCGGCCACGCCCTCGCCATCGGCTTCCGTGACTCCGTTGACCAGCCCATCGACCTCGCCAGAGGCTAGCTTCGCGCCTTCAACGACGCCTTCCATGTCGCCTGAGGCCAGCACGGCCGCGACTTCGCCGTCGACTTCGCCGGCTGCTTCTTCTTCCACGTCGCCCTCGCCCAGCTCGTCCAGCGCTCCGACGCAGTCAGCGCCGGCGCCCACTTCTCCATCGCCCTCGATCGCTGCCGCCGCGGAGGGCTTCACCGAGTCAAAGAAGATGGCGGTCGGTCTGGGCGTCGCCGGCGGCGTCTCAGCGGCCGTGGCGAGCGCGGCCGGCATCGGCGCCGCCGCCTTCCTCATCTTGAAGAAGCGTCGCGCCGTGCCCGAGACCGAGCCTGCCGATCCCTTCTTTGTGGAAGACGATACGCACGACCAGGTGAATCAGAGCGGCATGTACCAAGACCCCAACCACATCAACGGCCTCTACGCCGATCAAGT
Source organism: Acanthamoeba healyi (assembly GCA_000826305.1). Lineage (NCBI taxonomy): Eukaryota > Discosea > Longamoebia > Acanthamoebidae > Acanthamoeba > Acanthamoeba healyi. The sequence goes on along the minus strand of CDFA01023076.1, from coordinate 2,999 downwards.
CTAAGCCCAAGCCCATAACTGTTGCAGCCACATCATGTATTTCTATCGTCTCTTCGCTCTTCTTCGCTCTTTTCCATCCCCCCCGCACTCCCCTGTGACGACATCGTCTTGTGAAAACAAAGATCTTACAAACCACCCAAGACCACCCTGTCGCAAGTGCTCAAGTGAGGTCCTCTAGAGCGGAGGCGGCGCGTTCGCTTCGGGCTAGCCGTCGCGTTTGTGCAGGGTGTTCCGGAGATGCACGCGCACGAAGCGAGAACGGGGCGACGTCGGGACGCTGGCTGCCCCTGGGGCTGGCGGAGAGGTCGTCGACAACCAGGGCAGCCAGTCCGGGGCAGTGTGGCGAAGGGTGAAGAAGAGCTGGACGTCTTCGTGGCCTCTCTGGATGAACGGGTATCCCTCGCAATGTGCGTTCGAGAGCACGATGGTCCGACGAGCGTCCGAGGCCAACACCAGAAGCCAGATCATCGCCGCCACGGGTCCATTGACGTCCTCGAACATCTGCACACGCAGGTAGGGGCCATCAGAGAGCTAGAACGAGATCACGTTCACGTTCACGTGTGGAAGGAGTGTGTGTGCCGTACCTGAGGCGGACAGCCGCGGCTGATGAAGTGCCGGAAGATGACGGCCCAGGGCCTGACGCTCCACAGGTCTTCCGCGTTCAGTGCGTCCTCGCTGGAGAAGCCTTCCTCCGTCTCCTCGTACTTGGACTGGCCGTCTTCGACGTGTGGCAGGACGTCCACCTCGCTGATGGCTACCAACTGGTAGTGCACGTAGGCAAGCCACCACTCGCCGTCGTCCTCCTCGTCTGTCGCCGAGGCAGGCGTAGGGTCTCTCTTGTCGTCGTGTCGCCATGCGTAGAGGATGTTGCCTTCCTTTCCCTCCTGCCCCTCGTATGGAGCATCTGATGGCGACGAAGGCCACACTGTGAGGAGACACACACTAACACACACACGCGTCGGGGAGCGCGTACAGGCAAAGTCCGAACAAGGCGGCGGGAGGGCGGACAGGACCTCAGCGGCGTACGCACGCAGGAGTTGGAGCGTGACGGCTCGCCAGGTGCGAGACACTGCCATGGTGGCGCACAGCCACGGGGTGGGGTCGTCACCCGCCAGGTAGGAGAGCACGTGGCCCAGCAGCTCCGTCGGCACCTCTTGGCCACCTAGAATATCGACGCTCATTTTTGGCTGCCTCTGCTGTGCAATAACACTGTGCTAAGGACCAGTTTCGTTTTGTACTCGTCGTGGGCTTCGTTGCACGACTCGACCTCCAGGAAGGGGCAAGCAAGGAATGTTGTGTTCTGCCCAATCAAGGATTATTGTCGACTTTTGTATTTCTTGGTTGCATTTTGATTTCCTTGTGATTTCTTTTGGCGGAGGATTTTGGATTGATTGATTAATTCGATACCGCACGAGATGAAGCGCACGTCGAGCACCTCCCTCCGGCTTCTGGCCTCTTCTTCATCTCTTTCCTCCTTTGCCCGCAGCGCGACTCCTCTCCGGACGTCGCTCGCGGGTCTGACCTCGTCCTCTTCTCCCTCGATCATCGGCACCGCCGGCCGCGTGCGCCTCCTGGCCACCGCCGTCAAGGCGTCATCTTCGACTTCCTCCACCCCCTCGGTAAAGCCGCCCCCTCGCAATGCCGACGATCCCGAGGTCCTGCACCAGCGTCTCGAGGCCTTTTCGGCGCGAATTGGAATCAAATGGAACAACCGGAAGCTCTTGCTCAAGGCCTTCACCCACCCCTCCTTCTCGCACGTCAAAGAGGACTCGAACCAGAGCCTCGAGTACTTTGGTACGCACTCTTTTCCTCCATCTCGCCCCCCCGCATTGAATCAAAAATACAAACCAAAATTATTCTTTCGCAACAAATTTAATTTCGCTGCGATGGCCGGCGATGCCCGCCCCGGGGGCGGAGCGACGAAGGCTGACTTGTGTGACGTACGTCGCGACATGGCCACGTGTAGGAGATAGAACGCTCAATTTCCTCGTCTGCGAGCACTTGGTGAACAAGTATCCCAATCTGCCGGCCCGAGCACTGTCTCACGCCACCGAGATCTTCAGCAACAACGCCACGCTCACCGCCGCCGGCAAGCGATTGGGCGTGCAGGATTTCATCCGCTGGGCTCCTCACGAGGTGCTCTCCCCTCTCCCTTCCCTCCCCCACGCGGACCGCTCTTCTCTGACATCTAGCTGCTTTGGTGTCCGGTCCTCCATCAGGAGGAGGACAGAGGCGAGGATATGGTCATCGCCAACACGATGGAGGCGCTGGTGGCCAGCCTCTACTTCGATCAGGTACGCGGCAGTTTGACGCGTTGTTCGTGTCCATCACAATGGCGGCGATGTGTCGCTCGGGTTCTGATATGACGTCGTGTCGCTGCGCTCCACCAACTGCAACAGGGTCTCAATGCCGCGAGGGAGTTCATCGGCAAGTTCATCCTGCCCCAGGACGAGGAGCTGGACATCATCCCCTTCCTCAGGCAGAAGCTTCCGCGCCACACGCTCTCCGATCTTCTCGTCCGCCGCGGCTCCGGCGCGCCCTACTACGTGTACGTGGCCGCCACAGACTACTCTTCTTCATCTCTCTCTCGTCGTGGTCTTAAGGAGAGCGAGAGAGAGAAGAGAGGACCTCAGTGCCTCCTCTTGGTCGATTGATGAGATCAGTTTCTGATCATGTTTCGTGACTCTTGGTGCGCGTTGACGTCGTCGTCTGGTGCAGGGTGCTGCAAGAGTCGGCCAGGTACTCGAGCAAATCGATGTTCGTGGTTGGCGTCTACTCGGACTCGCAGCTGCTCGGTCAGGGCGCTGGCCAGTCAATCAACAAGGCCGAAACTGCGGTACGACATGATCTTTTTATCATCCTGCTCTGCTCTTCATTGTTTGTTCATCAACTCACCTCTGGAGCGTGCTCTCTCTCTCTCACTCTCTGCGTTGTCCGTCGTGTTGGTGACGACAGGCGGCCCAGGAGGCGCTCAACAAGATGTGGGGCGAGAAGGCCTA
>CDFA01023075.1:0-10779 GCA_000826305.1 Acanthamoeba healyi | reverse complement strand
GCAATGGCGAACCGCTAAAGATTCGGATCATGATGCCCAAACGCTCGGTGACGCTTTGATCGAGGTTGAGCTCGGCCAGGTCGTCCACGTTGAGCATCATGAGATCGTCAAACTTGACGATCTCGGCGTCGACCAACTGGCCATGCGCAGTGCTGACGAGCTCGTAGCAATCCTCCATGTCGTGCAGGCACGCATGGAGGAACGTGGCCAAATCAAACTGTGCGCTCTCTGCGCCACGCAACAGAAACAGAGTGAGTGCGCGCGTGCATACGTGCTAGCGCAAGCGTGCGTGCAGCGACACGCACCGTCCTCCATCAGCGTGGCGATGAGGTTGATGAGCTGCTTGCGCGGCTTCATCTTCAGTTCCTTTTGCTTCTTCAGGTCATCCTCGGTGAGTTGCACCAACGCTTGCTGGCCGACGGTCAGACTCTTGGCCTGCAGACCAGACCCACGCCACCGAGCATTTATTTTAATTTTAATTTTAATTTTAATTTATTTATTATTTGTTTGTTTGTTTGGAGGCCAAAGCGTACCTGCAGAGCTTTCTCCACGGGCTCAAAGGGGATACCGTGCTTCTCTAGCAACTGACGCAGCTGCAGCGCTTCTGCCAATCCAAAAATGAATGGAAAATCAATTAATGATGATTTCAATTCATTAAAGCGCTCTTGCAGGTTGCTCAACGGCCTGCCTGCAAGGACAAGGCAAGGAGGGAGGAAGGGGCTGGGGAGAGGTACCGCCCCATTGGAGTTCATCCATGGGAGGAGCAGATTCGAGAAATTCGCGCTCCAGTTCCTCGCTATCGGCGGGTTCGCCCGGAGCAACCTCGGCCACGGCGTCGTACGCCCTCCCTCCCCCTCCTTCTAGCTGCTCCTCCATCCCACGAGGGAACAGCTCGCGCCTCAGCATGATGTTTCCGAAACAAACAACAACAACAGCACAGCTGCCGTCCCGAACGTGACCGTTGGGGCCAAGTTGTCTTTCTGGGTGTGGTTGGTGCTGTTTGGTGGTGTCTCTGTCGGGCTGCGGCAACCACAATCACAAGCTTTGGGATGTAAAAATGCAGAGTATTTGCCAGTCATTTGTACTGCATTCCTAATCAAATTCCTTCATCAGCGCTTTTCGGGTGGGGGGCGAAGACGAAGACGAAGATCGCGATGGCTCGCCATCTGCGACGCGATCCACGAGCTGCTGTGATCGTCATTGACGCCATCATTGTCTCCTTCCTCCTGGCCAGTCCAGAAGGGTGTGACCAACGCGATGAAAATAGAGGAAGAAGGGTAGTGGACACCACTGTTATTACACCGACGACCACCGCGACTGAAGAGAAGAGGCGACCATGAAGCAAACAATGTTGGGAGAGAAGAAGGGGAAGGGGAATGAGAGGGCAAGGCGCCCTGCTTAGTACTTGTCGGCGGGGAGAACAGTGTAGGCCTTCTCGCCCCACATCTTGTTGAGCGCCTCCTGGGCCGCCTGTCGTCACCAACACGACGGACAACGCAGAGAGTGAGAGAGAGAGAGCACGCTCCAGAGGTGAGTTGATGAACAAACAATGAAGAGCAGAGCAGGATGATAAAAAGATCATGTCGTACCGCAGTTTCGGCCTTGTTGATTGACTGGCCAGCGCCCTGACCGAGCAGCTGCGAGTCCGAGTAGACGCCAACCACGAACATCGATTTGCTCGAGTACCTGGCCGACTCTTGCAGCACCCTGCACCAGACGACGACGTCAACGCGCACCAAGAGTCACGAAACATGATCAGAAACTGATCTCATCAATCGACCAAGAGGAGGCACTGAGGTCCTCTCTTCTCTCTCTCGCTCTCCTTAAGACCACGACGAGAGAGAGATGAAGAAGAGTAGTCTGTGGCGGCCACGTACACGTAGTAGGGCGCGCCGGAGCCGCGGCGGACGAGAAGATCGGAGAGCGTGTGGCGCGGAAGCTTCTGCCTGAGGAAGGGGATGATGTCCAGCTCCTCGTCCTGGGGCAGGATGAACTTGCCGATGAACTCCCTCGCGGCATTGAGACCCTGTTGCAGTTGGTGGAGCGCAGCGACACGACGTCATATCAGAACCCGAGCGACACATCGCCGCCATTGTGATGGACACGAACAACGCGTCAAACTGCCGCGTACCTGATCGAAGTAGAGGCTGGCCACCAGCGCCTCCATCGTGTTGGCGATGACCATATCCTCGCCTCTGTCCTCCTCCTGATGGAGGACCGGACACCAAAGCAGCTAGATGTCAGAGAAGAGCGGTCCGCGTGGGGGAGGGAAGGGAGAGGGGAGAGCACCTCGTGAGGAGCCCAGCGGATGAAATCCTGCACGCCCAATCGCTTGCCGGCGGCGGTGAGCGTGGCGTTGTTGCTGAAGATCTCGGTGGCGTGAGACAGTGCTCGGGCCGGCAGATTGGGATACTTGTTCACCAAGTGCTCGCAGACGAGGAAATTGAGCGTTCTATCTCCTACACGTGGCCATGTCGCGACGTACGTCACACAAGTCAGCCTTCGTCGCTCCGCCCCCGGGGCGGGCATCGCCGGCCATCGCAGCGAAATTAAATTTGTTGCGAAAGAATAATTTTGGTTTGTATTTTTGATTCAATGCGGGGGGGCGAGATGGAGGAAAAGAGTGCGTACCAAAGTACTCGAGGCTCTGGTTCGAGTCCTCTTTGACGTGCGAGAAGGAGGGGTGGGTGAAGGCCTTGAGCAAGAGCTTCCGGTTGTTCCATTTGATTCCAATTCGCGCCGAAAAGGCCTCGAGACGCTGGTGCAGGACCTCGGGATCGTCGGCATTGCGAGGGGGCGGCTTTACCGAGGGGGTGGAGGAAGTCGAAGATGACGCCTTGACGGCGGTGGCCAGGAGGCGCACGCGGCCGGCGGTGCCGATGATCGAGGGAGAAGAGGACGAGGTCAGACCCGCGAGCGACGTCCGGAGAGGAGTCGCGCTGCGGGCAAAGGAGGAAAGAGATGAAGAAGAGGCCAGAAGCCGGAGGGAGGTGCTCGACGTGCGCTTCATCTCGTGCGGTATCGAATTAATCAATCAATCCAAAATCCTCCGCCAAAAGAAATCACAAGGAAATCAAAATGCAACCAAGAAATACAAAAGTCGACAATAATCCTTGATTGGGCAGAACACAACATTCCTTGCTTGCCCCTTCCTGGAGGTCGAGTCGTGCAACGAAGCCCACGACGAGTACAAAACGAAACTGGTCCTTAGCACAGTGTTATTGCACAGCAGAGGCAGCCAAAAATGAGCGTCGATATTCTAGGTGGCCAAGAGGTGCCGACGGAGCTGCTGGGCCACGTGCTCTCCTACCTGGCGGGTGACGACCCCACCCCGTGGCTGTGCGCCACCATGGCAGTGTCTCGCACCTGGCGAGCCGTCACGCTCCAACTCCTGCGTGCGTACGCCGCTGAGGTCCTGTCCGCCCTCCCGCCGCCTTGTTCGGACTTTGCCTGTACGCGCTCCCCGACGCGTGTGTGTGTTAGTGTGTGTCTCCTCACAGTGTGGCCTTCGTCGCCATCAGATGCTCCATACGAGGGGCAGGAGGGAAAGGAAGGCAACATCCTCTACGCATGGCGACACGACGACAAGAGAGACCCTACGCCTGCCTCGGCGACAGACGAGGAGGACGACGGCGAGTGGTGGCTTGCCTACGTGCACTACCAGTTGGTAGCCATCAGCGAGGTGGACGTCCTGCCACACGTCGAAGACGGCCAGTCCAAGTACGAGGAGACGGAGGAAGGCTTCTCCAGCGAGGACGCACTGAACGCGGAAGACCTGTGGAGCGTCAGGCCCTGGGCCGTCATCTTCCGGCACTTCATCAGCCGCGGCTGTCCGCCTCAGGTACGGCACACACACTCCTTCCACACGTGAACGTGAACGTGATCTCGTTCTAGCTCTCTGATGGCCCCTACCTGCGTGTGCAGATGTTCGAGGACGTCAATGGACCCGTGGCGGCGATGATCTGGCTTCTGGTGTTGGCCTCGGACGCTCGTCGGACCATCGTGCTCTCGAACGCACATTGCGAGGGATACCCGTTCATCCAGAGAGGCCACGAAGACGTCCAGCTCTTCTTCACCCTTCGCCACACTGCCCCGGACTGGCTGCCCTGGTTGTCGACGACCTCTCCGCCAGCCCCAGGGGCAGCCAGCGTCCCGACGTCGCCCCGTTCTCGCTTCGTGCGCGTGCATCTCCGGAACACCCTGCACAAACGCGACGGCTAGCCCGAAGCGAACGCGCCGCCTCCGCTCTAGAGGACCTCACTTGAGCACTTGCGACAGGGTGGTCTTGGGTGGTTTGTAAGATCTTTGTTTTCACAAGACGATGTCGTCACAGGGGAGTGCGGGGGGGATGGAAAAGAGCGAAGAAGAGCGAAGAGACGATAGAAATACATGATGTGGCTGCAACAGTTATGGGCTTGGGCTTAGACTTGATCGGCGTAGAGGCCGTTGATGTGGTTGGGGTCTTGGTACATGCCGCTCTGATTCACCTGGTCGTGCGTATCGTCTTCCACAAAGAAGGGATCGGCAGGCTCGGTCTCGGGCACGGCGCGACGCTTCTTCAAGATGAGGAAGGCGGCGGCGCCGATGCCGGCCGCGCTCGCCACGGCCGCTGAGACGCCGCCGGCGACGCCCAGACCGACCGCCATCTTCTTTGACTCGGTGAAGCCCTCCGCGGCGGCAGCGATCGAGGGCGATGGAGAAGTGGGCGCCGGCGCTGACTGCGTCGGAGCGCTGGACGAGCTGGGCGAGGGCGACGTGGAAGAAGAAGCAGCCGGCGAAGTCGACGGCGAAGTCGCGGCCGTGCTGGCCTCAGGCGACATGGAAGGCGTCGTTGAAGGCGCGAAGCTAGCCTCTGGCGAGGTCGATGGGCTGGTCAACGGAGTCACGGAAGCCGATGGCGAGGGCGTGGCCGACGGAGTGGAACTGGTGGCGGGCGACGTTGAAGGAGAGGGCGACGCGACAGTCGACGGTGAGGCCGTAGTCGAAGCTGCAGGGCTAGCAGAGATCGAGGGAGTGGGGCTGAGCGAAGGCGAGGCGGAGTTGGATGGAGTGGCCGAGGTGGAAGGCGTGGCCGTGAGCGATGGGGAAGCCGAGACGGAGGGCGTGACTGAAGTGGAAGGAGTGGCCGAGGTCGAGGGCGTTGCCGAAAGCGACGGAGAAGCCGAGGTCGAGGGAGTGGCCGAAACCGACGGCGTCACCGAGGCGGAAGGCGTGGTCGAGACCGATGAGTAAGCCGAGATCGACGGAGTGGCCGAAACCGACGGTGTCACAGAGATGGACGGCGACGCCGAGACCGAAGGCGTGGCCGAGGTCGAGGGCGTGGCCGAGATGGAAGGCGTGGCCGAGACCGATGGGGAAGCCGAGATCGAGGGTGTGGCCGAAACCGACGGTGTCACAGAGATGGACGGCGACGCCGAGATCGAGGGCGTGGCCGAGAGGGAGGGCGTAACGGAGATGGAAGGCGTGGCCGATGGGCTCGGCGCGATGGCCGAGGGAGTGGGCGACGGGGATGCGCACACAGCGCCGATCTTCACGTCGACGGTGACACTCACGCCGAAGAAGCCCTTGTTGCAGATCTTGCCCATCAGGTCTTTGTTGATCGAGTCGATGATGGCGTACTTGGACGCGTCGTAGTTGGTGTCGTGGATCACGTAGGTCAGGCTCGCGGCGAGCGGGAGAGGAAGAGGCTGTTCCAGTTGTAGCCCACGCCCAGCTGCGCGTTGTAGGCCGACGTGAGCTCGTTGATGACCTGCGTCGTCGAAAGTGAGGGCAGGAGTGTGGTCGTGCAGGCCGCCTCGACGGTCAGAGTGCAGTCGAGCCCGAGCAGACCAAAGGCAGAAGGCATTGTGAAGACGAGAAGGCAGAGCAGCGGAAGGACTAGGCGGGTGAGAGCGGCCATGGTGATGACGGCAGGGGGAGGGGGCTGATGGTGAGGTCGATGTGTAAGAGCTGCTGAGGTTATGCTGGTATGGGACCTGGGAAGCTGCGGCTTTTAACTGGACAGGGCAGGTTAGCCATTGGCTCGAGCTGGTGCGCTCCATGGTGATCAGTCGCTGCGCACCGTCAGAGCCACGGCACGTCATCACGTTTATTACCGAAGAAAATGATTGGCCGAAAAAGAGCTAAGTTACCGGTCTAAAAGAGGGGAGCTTTAGTTGAGAGCTGGGTTGTAACAAACCAGCTGGTTAGCAACGCCCTTGGCGACCAATGAGGAGGTGTTTAGAGGCAGTTGTACAAGGTGGTGCTACACTTGATTTGGAAAAAAGTATGTTTAATGTGCGTCTAGTGTAACGTCACTACTATGTACAAGAAAGTGGTCAAACGGTCTGTCGCAGTTTACAGCCCCACCCGGCGTGTAACAGACTGATCGTCACCGGAGAGGATACAGGGTGCCACCCATGCGTCACCCTTGCACTTTCGCTTTCGCTCTTGCTGCAAGGCCGCGGGAGGGGACCGACACAGCTACCGCGAGCCCAGCTGCGACGCGTTCGACGTACTTGGCGTGGCGTACGAAGCAGACGTCGATGTAGTTGTGGTCGACGTTGACTGGCGACTGCGTTTAGCCGGTCGCTTGCCAGCTCCTGATCGCACCCCGAGGTCCTCGTTGTCGAGGTCGTGGTCCGTGATACGGTGTACACGTTTCAGGTGCTGCGCCTGTTGAAGTGAATGCGGTAAGCTTACGTGCGTGCTGAACATGTCTGTGTTAGAGAAGACTCGGAAGAGGAATCGCACCAGGTTTATCTTCTGTGTGAAGCTCTTCTTGCAGCCTTTGACCGTGCACGCGAACGGCTTCTCACCGGTGTGGACTAGCTGATGCCGTCGCAGGTTGGACGCCTGCGCGAAACTCATGCCGCAGTGGCATAAGTGCGGCTTGTCACCTGGGCGAGAGGAAAAGAGGAAGGTTAGGCGCCGCAGCTTTGCATGGCCAGACAAGCAATAGGATAGTCTGTACCCGTATGAGTGTAGAGATGCTCCTTGAGGGAGGCTGAGTGCGCGAACCGCTTTTCACAGCCTTCGTACGTACAGCCGTATGGCTTCTCCTTTGTGTGAACTCGCAAGTGCTGGATCAGATTCGATCGGTCGGCGAAACTCTTGTCGCAAGCATCGCACACGTAGGGTCTCTTGGTGTTTGACTTCTTCGCCAGGCTGTAGACGCAGACTTGGATCTTGAACGTCTTACGTGGCGGCGCCCCGCTGTCGCTCCCTACCGCAGGTACTTCATCGCGGCTAGGCTCCCGCTTGGCCACGTCCATAGGGGGTGGTGGCTGGCCCGCCGCCTTCCGCTCTCCTACCCTGTCCATTTCGCTCTCCGGCTCCAGCTCCGACTTGACCCATCCCATGCCGGTTTGGAGCGGCTCTTCGTCGCTCCGATCCCTCGGCTTGGCATCCGCAGGCGTCCAGTCTTCGTCACTTTCCTCCTCATCGCCATCGCTTCCCTCGTCCTCGTCATCCTCTTGTTTGAGTTGTGTGTCGGTCGTGTACTCTGGATCCTCGTACTCTTCCCGTTCATATTCGCTCTCTGATTCATTCTCCATCTCGTCGATCACTTCTCTTTCCCTGGTGAGATGCATGGCCTCGGCAGTCCGACGCATAATGGAACCGGCGCCGGACCTTCCAGGCATGTCCTCGCCCTCGTCGCTGTCTCTTTCCTTCACTTGGGAGTAGGTGCGCTTGGCTGCAGTCGTTGCCCGTTCGCGCTCGCGTTCACGTTGTTCTTTGTCCTTCTTCTTGATGTCCTCCTTCCTCTTTCGCTTTTCGCCGGCGCCAAAGAGAAGATACGATCTGGGCCGCTTGGCACCCTTCAGCTCTTCCGTGTGCTTGGGTAGATCTTGGTAGTAGACGACGCCAGAATCATCTTGTGCGTCGTGCCACTCATCGTCGTTGAGCTCCAGTCCTGCATCCTGGTCGTCGTCATCGTCCTCCTCGAGGTCGCTCTCGGTGGTGACAGTGGTAGAATAGGGCTTCTCCTCCTCAACCATCCCGGCTTCGTGGTTGTCCCATGCAGTGTTATCCTATCATACGTGTCAGAAACCAGCTTAGCAAAAACGCTCTAGCCGCAACAAAGGTGGAAGTCAAGGATGAGGCTGAGGCTGAGCAGCACCTTTCCGCCAAAGTGATGCTTGATTTGAGCATTGACGAAATCGTTCAGCTTCCACAGCGTGTGGTCCTCGAGGGTCTCCAGGTCAAATGTCCAATCCTCTCCAGACTGACATCATACGCAGACATCCACATCAATACAGTCAATAAACGAACCGGATGACGACGCAACAAGTACAAAAGCACGGGAGCGAAAGAGCGCTCACCTGACGAAGGTTCTTCGGGGAGAGCTGTTCGACGATTTTGAGCACCGAAGGTAGGGCTTCTTCAGGCAGCTGCCCGATCTTTCGCGAGAGTGTGTACTTGTGAGCCATGTCCATGACCGGGTCTGCCGCAGGCGCACAGCTGACGGAACCACGCATGGCATTAGCTGTGAGCCGAAAGATCATTCTCCAAGTTGGCCACGCACCTTGAGGTAGATGTGCCGTAGGGCTCATGGCGCAGCAGGCTACGGGCATGCGAGGAACGCACTACATCAGAGTCGTATGCAGAGGTGGTGCTGGTGCTCGTAGTTGAGGTAGCGGCTCTCCTCGTGCTCGGCACCATGTCCCGGTAGGAGTACCTGCGCATCTCCTTCCTCGCCTTCTTTTGGCTGCTGCTGCTACTCCTTTCTCCTTCGCAATCTTCTTCAGCGGAGGGGGCCAAGGTCGTGTCGGTAAGTTTGTCGATGAGCTGCTGCCGTCTGTGCTCGTACTCGGCGGCGCTAATGAATCCATCCTCGAACAGCCTCTGAAGATTTCGTAGGTGCTCCATCCTTTGCAACTGGAAATAAAAAAAGGCATTGATGAGTACGTCGAGGTTTGCGCCATAACGGTCATGGTCTTTTCATGCAAAATGAAGAACCTCACCGCAGGGGCGCAATTACTAAAAAAGACGAGAGTAGCCGGGCAATAAGATCTTTTTCGCGAGAGGTACCTTGTACGGAGACGCGTGTGCACGACGCAGCTCGAATGTTCCCAGACTCCACCCAAGTCTCTTGCAATTGCTCTCTCGAATGGCGTACCAGGTGAAGGTCTTGTCTTCTACGATCTTCGAAAGGTGGGTTTTCCTTGCGCCGCAACGCATTCGCTGCACGCAGAAATTTCAGCGTCGCCCAAGTTGAAAAGGAAATAAGAGGAAATAAAAAGAAAATAAATTAGAGCGCATTTGCCACCCCAGCAGCCGTTGCGATCGATCGGCAAACATCATGTTGGATTTGGACGCTTGCATAGAGAAGCTCTACAAGTGCGAGATTATTTCAGAGCACGCCGTGAAGTGGATATGCGAAAAGGTCAAGGAACTGCTCGTCAATGAACCCAATGTGCTCTGCCTCTCCTCGCCCCTCACGGTAGTTGGCGACGTGCACGGGTACGTTTGAGGCCTTGCCCCTCTCCTCGCTCTCACGCTAACCAAAATCCCACCCGCGGCAGCCAATTCTACGATGTGATTGAGCTTTTCCGCATCGCCGGCTACGTGCCGGACACCAACTACCTCTTCCTTGGCGATTTCGTCGATCGGTACTCGCGCCTCCGCATCCGCCAAGCACCAACCAAGCCAAGCACACTCGCGGAGCGCCGCTTCGCCCTGCTGTGCCCTCTGGCGCTAACCTTCTTCGTTCCCGGGGTGTGCAGTGGTCACCACAGCATAGAGACCGTCACGCTTCTGCTGGCCCTTAAGCTTCGACATCCTCATCGAGGTTCGTCCTCTGTGCCGCCGTATGTGTGCGATTCGCTGTGTGGTGATGGTGGTTGTCTGATGTTGTCTCCTCTCCCTCCCTCTCTTCCCTCACGCATGCAGTACACCTGCTCCGAGGCAATCACGAATCGAGGGCCATTTCGCTCACCTACGGCTTCTACGCCGAGTGCAAGAAGAAGTATGGCAACCCCAACGTCTGGTATGGCTTCCGTCTCCTCCTTCTTCACACGCTGTTCTCAAGCTCACAGCCGACTGCACGCGCACGCGCAGGAAGTACTTCATGGATGTGTTCGACTTTTTGACCATCTCCGCCACCATCGACAACAAGGTCTTTGCCGTGCATGGAGGTATGCGCGCCGCCTTGCCTCTGCCCATTCGTCCACCACGCCCCTCTCACCATGCGGCCTGGCGCGCACCCGTTGCCCACGTGAGTGCAGGCCTGTCGCCTGAGATCCTATCGTTGGATCAGATCAAGGTGCTCTATCGGTTTGGCGAGATACCAATGGAGGGCGCCATAGCCGACCTCATGTGGTCCGATCCCGAGCCTGACAAAGATGGATTCTACCTCTCCTCGAGGTGCATTCCCCTCGCCTTCCTCGTTCATGTCCTGTGGAGTGTGACGTAAGAGCAGGCGGCCGTTCACCACGCTCCTTCCTCGAGACGCTAACGTTGTGTGCTCCGACGTCAACACAGAAACGCCGGATACACATTTGGAGCTGATGTCGTGGACATGTTCCTGCGAACAAACAACCTTGATCACATCCTGCGAGCGCATCAGCTATGTATGGAAGGCTATCAGGTGCGCCCCTGCTTCATGCTCCAACCACCACTACAGTGGTTGGCGTGGCCTGACTGACTCTCTCTCTCTCTCTCTCTTTCTCCGTTTGCAGGTACTGTGGGACGACAAGCTGTCCACGGTGTGGTCCGCGCCCAACTACTGCTACCGCTGTGGCAACGTTGCCTCTGTGCTCGAGATCTCTGAGGTGCGCTCTGCACTAAATCATCAAC
>CDFA01023072.1:0-20934 GCA_000826305.1 Acanthamoeba healyi | reverse complement strand
TTGCCATCGGGGAGGATCGAACTCCCAGTGCGAGGACCGATTGGCTTATGGCTCCAAGCAAAGCCCTTCCAAATCAGCGGCCCATCATTTGCAGACGGGTATTGTATGAGAAACAGGAAGGGCAAGTTTTCTCGCACTCCAACCACTGGCGGCGGCTTCTGTCTCAGCCACCTCTGCCGTGGCCCTACAAGAACTTACCCTGAGCACCGAGTCACGACGATTATGGGACGATCATTAGTTCGGTGAAGTTCAGGTGTAGTGTGGATTCATTCATTCGGCATAGGTCGTGGTGACCACGTTGGGCACTTCGAGTGAGTGACGTGCTGGTGGCTCGACTAGGGCTTGGTTGGTCGCGGATGGCCGGCCGATTGATGGCTGATCCACAGTGGACATGAGCTTCACCAACGCATTCCACTGCTCCAGCGTCAGTGTCAGGCCTGCATTTACAGCCAAGGGTGAGACATGCTTCCACATTCACTAAACCTAAGAAGAAGGTCGTACTGTGTTGTGGTGTGGAGAGGTAGAGAAGGCTCTGTTGATCAAGCCCTCCCTGCTTTTCGTCGTCCAGTGCCACTCTCACCCCAGCGACCTCGCCAATCTGAACGATCACGCAAGGTCGATGAGTGTGCGATAAGAGGGAGAGATCAAATCGATCAAATACCTTAATCTTATCTTCGTCTTTCAGGGACTCCTCAGGGTGTGGGCTGGGGGTATGGTCGAACCGCATCATTGGAATCGGGAGAAACGGCGCTGATACCGAGTGTGGCGTATCAGCCGAGTGTCGCTTCTTCCTGAGCGACCGCTTGCTGTGCTCCCTTGCGTGTAACCTCCCCTCTCTCGTCTTGATCTCCTCGAGCATCGCCCTGGTGCTCTGTAAATGTACGTGTTAAGCCTTGAGCACACGGTGAGGAAACACGTTAGCGTGTTGAGGCAATCTACTCACCTCGCTCTTTTCCTGCAGGAGTGCAATGGTCTCGTTCAGTTTTCGTTCCTTCTTGGCAAGGATCTTTTCGCGCTCCTCGAGCGCTCGCATGAGCCGCTCCTCTGCTGGAGTCTCCAGCTTGAGGTCGAGTATTGGCTCACCCACGCTGCCTCGCCTGCTTGACGTCATCGAAGCTAAAGATACAATATCATCAGAGTCCGCCGCTCTCACCGGGTCGTGTGGAGAATAGGTGGAGAGCATCAATACTTACATCTCACGCTCTTGAATCCAGATGAACCACATCGGAGGTAGTCCAGCAAGATGGGAAGACCCTCGCGCATCTTCCGCTTTTGCTCTGGAGCCAGATCAGAATTGAGTGTGAGGGACAGCTCTTCGAGCCAGCCCATCTCGCCCAACTCCCTGATGTTAGTACAAAGTGTTGAGGTCAGTGTTTGCGTTTCGCCCAGCGAGGAGGAAGTGGAGAACCTGGGCAACTCTGTGAGCCGATTGCCGTCGAGCTTGAGCGACCTGAGGGCGGTCAGTCGGTTGATGGTGGATGGGACGCATGGGATGGCGTTGTGCGAGAGATCCAACTCAACAAGGTTTGTGATGTCGAAGGTTTCTGGTGGAATGGCGAGGAGGTTCAGGTTGGACAGGTCAAGCTTGCCTGTTTCCCGAGCCTGCTCCATCACCAGGTTTATATGTTCATTCTGTACCGAAAGAGTCATTGGCTCCGTCTCTGCATGACCACACTCCACATGAGACTTACTCAGGTTGTAAACAATAGCGCTGAACAAGAAGCAGTTTACCCGTGAGGATCTGGCAAACTTCATCGAAGCCGAACTTCTCGGCAACCTGGAGGGCTGTCCCGTTCTCTCCCTGAACACTGGCATCCACTCCGAGGGCCAGCAGCGCTTGCACCATCTCAACGTCCCCTCTTCGAGCTGAGATGTGACCACAGAGGAAGGCCTCTTCTTAGTCTAAGACTACAAGAGCATTTAAGGAGAGAAAGGTCATACCAGCGATGTGAAGGCACGTTTCGCCAAACCTGATCCATCACGCGCACCAGGAGTTGATATGAGAATGTAGATAGATGGGCAGTTATGCGGCGCACTTACTTGTTGGTTGTGTCAATGTCGACATTGAGTCGGCTAAGGTACATCACCACTGGTGTCTTCCCCGCGCTTGCTGCTGCGTGCATAGCTGTCTCTCCGTTGACGTTCTGAGCGTCTGGGTTGCATCCGCTGTCTGTAGTGGCGCCATCAATCACAGGTTCTTGCAGAGCGCGGCTAGCTACAGTGCGTACCAATGATCTTCTTGATGAGCACAAAGTAGCTGTCTTGACCCCAAACCCTCCCCTTCTGCGGTTCCTTGCGCACAAAGTAGTGCAGCACAGTGGAGCCCTCCACGGTCTTGAGTGTGACATCGCACTGATTGGTGGCGAGCAAGACAGCCACCAACCGGCAATCGCCCCTCGAGCACGCAACCTACCCGCCGTTCCAGTGAGCATCGGTGCGCTTAGGGGGCAAGGGAGACGCATTATCCATCTCTCAGTGTCTGAGAGGCGCGTACGTGCAGCGGCGTCCATCCGTATTGGTCGCGCGCATTTACCTCTACCTTCTTCTTCTCGATGAGGTACAAACACATGTCCGTGTGCCCCTCCTCCACGGCCAAGTGTAGCATACCTGCATCATAAATCACGATCACGAGGCGCGGTGCTGGCCGGCTCAGCAATTACCCAAATAAATAAAATGAATTCTTAAATATAAAAAAAAATGAATATTCTGACTGTGACGGGCAAAGAGCTGGTCTTGGTCACCAGCAAGGCAGTAGTTGAGGAGCGGAGGGACGCCTTAGGGCGAGGAAGGAGGGGAGGAGGGAGATGTGGAGCGTACTCTGGCCGTGCTTGTCGACCCCCCGGCAATCGTCTGGCGTCTCGGCGAGGTACCGCTTAAGGTCCCCCACGTCACCGCTCCTGGCCAAGAGCTGGATTGTGTTGGAAGCGGGCGAGGCCATCCTGGCTGACAACGCGCGCGGTCGTTTCTGGTGTCCCATCATGTTTTCCTCCCTCCTCTTCTCCTCGACCTAATCTGCTTCGATCCGGCTCTCTTTTTCCCTCTGTCAAGTGCCACACAGGCTTGCTGTGTTGTTGACTGTTCGTGTTCGTGGTTGTTGAAGATGTGGCTGTGACCGTTGAACAGTAAACTTAGCTGGGTCGACAACAAATCGTAAATACGCGATTTATCTCGAAAAGGTAAGTGCTGACTGTTGGATAAAAGGAAATCTGTGGCTCTTGGCTTTTTGGCAAGACCTCGTGCTTGGGGGGATGATGGAGCGGAAGTGTTCAGTCCGTTTTGGCTCGCTGGTATTCGAAGAAGGCAACGAACAAGGCGAGAGAAGGGAAAGGGAACCACACACTCGAACGGGGGAAGAAGAAAAGATCTTTTAGAACTGTAGGGAGAAAGAAGGTTTGGTGGAGTGAGATAACTCTTGTGGATAGCAATAGGCGAAGATGTCGCTAGAGGCGCAAAAGAAAACCATACACGTCAATCTACGAGTACGAGCCATCGACGATGTGCAATCGCCGGATGTAGGCGCGCTGTGCTTCAGGAAAGGCGAGGTGGTGATGGTGAGCGAGATCGAGGCGGTGGGGAAGGCCTACGGCACGTACTACAACAAGAAGGGTTGGTTCGCCTTGGATCAGGTGGTGGTAGAACCCCACACGAGCCCACGAGGAGGTAGCCTCATCAGCCCTCGCAACGCCGGAGCATCGGGCGGAGGCAGCATGATCACGAACCCGGGGAGCGGCTCGACCATCAGCGAACGTAGCCAGCTTACATCATCGGGCTCAGGCGTGTCGCCCTCGCCTCCGCGTTCGCAGAGGCCCACGGCCAAGAAACTGACCAGCTTCATATGGAAGACGCGAGACGAACGCCTCAACGAAGTAACAGGAGGTGCAGGTGAGTGAGCGATCCCATCTGGAGCTCATGACAGAGGGGGAGGTTGTTAATGATGATGTTTACTCTCTCGCCTTGCTCTCCCCTCGCCCTCTTAGCACAACTCACTACCAGCGGCGAGGAGCTGGAGAAGCCGGAGGTGGAGAAGCAGAGCAAGAAGCCCTCAGACATGATCAAGATGCGACTCATGTGGCGCAAGTCCGTCAGCGAGAAAGTCTCTCCAAGTACGTACTAGCAAACACAGCACTGCGTGTAGCCCAGTCTCTCTAGGCTCTCTACGCCTTACGCACGCTCGTACCTCCTTCCACAGCGCACACCAAGAGGGTCGAGTTCGGGATGCCGATAGAGGAGCTGGCCTGCCGAGATAACGCCATCAGAGGCATCCCTTACGTAGTGTTCGTGCTGATCACCCACCTTGCAGAGAATGGTATGGAAGCCCCTCTTGTCTCTTCAGATGCTTCATTTGGGACTTTCTATTCTCACCTGGAACACTCCCCCGTCACAGCTCTGGACCTGGAGGGAGTGTTTCGCATCTCTGTCTCGTTCCTTGATCTCCAGGAGATGAAGGAGATGCTCGAGACGGGTACCACCGCACCCGCGCAAGATGGCAAAGATGTGGTCGATTGCTGACGAGAGCGAGTGATGCGCAGGTCCGTCTCGTATGATGGACCCAAAGGCCAACACACACGCGGTTGCTTCCACGCTCAAACAGTTCCTCAGAGAGCTGCCCGACCCGCTCCTCACCTTTGCCCTCTACGATCGGTGGATGAACACTGGAGGTACGACTACAGAGCAGAAGCAAGATCACCTCGTGCACGAACTCATTAACCGCCTCCACACCTGTGACCTATCCGCATTCAGAATTGTCCAACATGGCGGAGAGGAAGGAGAAGCTGATAGAGCTCATCAAGGAGCTCCCAGAGAGTCACCAACACACGCTCCATTTTTTGATGACTTTCCTCAAGGCCCTCTCACTCCGCTCCGAGGTCAACAAGATGTCCACGCTCAACTTGGGCGTTGTCTTCGCCCCCACCATCCTCCGCCGCAAGGTCGAAACCAAGGACGATTTCATGAGGATGGAGACGCAGCGCGGCATCGTGGAGACGTTCCTCGACGACTACGAGGACATCTTCCCCAAGCTCTATCCCAGCGTACGCTGCTCTCAGGGACTGCATTTTCGCTCCGACAGAGCTTGTCGCTGACGAAATTATTTCCGATGGCACAGCAGGAAGAAGAGCCGACGACAGGACCATGGGCGGAGGAACAGCTGCTGGGCGTGTTGCGACCAACAGAGAAGGAACTCAACCAGCTTCGACGGTTGAGCAATCCAGCTGGCGGAAGCGTGATCGGCGGCATGGCTCACAGAGTACAAGCCAACGCGAATGTGCATTCCCCTCAAAGTTTCTCACTTGTGTGTGTGTGTGTGTACAGGAGGACCTGAGCACGTCGCAAGCCTACATCAGGGACCACTCACCAGCTTCATCGCCATCGGGTTCGATGGTGGAGCTCCCTCGCCTGCCGCTGGGTGATGGTCAGCAGCTAGCGAGCAGCCAGCTGCGGGAACAAGAGAAGGCGAGCCCCGACGAAGACGACGGCGAATCGAGCGACGCGTCCGATGGCGAAGAGGAGAAGGATGTAGGAGGCAAGGCCGGCAAGAAGGGTCGGAGGGGACGGAGCAAGAGCATCAAACTCAAGGAGAAGGAGAGGGAGAAAGAGGAACGAGAACGCGAGAAGGAGAAGCGAAAGAAAGAGAAGGAGGACAGGAAGAGCGAGAAGAAGAGGGAGAAGACGGCAAAGGAGTTGGGCAAGCAAGATTTGGTCAAGCGACGAGCCATCTCTAGTACGTGATCCCTTCCTCATGGCTCACGCAACCTGCACACGGCAAGGCACACAGCTCACACGCGAGGCGGTTGAACTTGATCAGCCGGCTCGCCTCCGGTGCTGGCTGAGGTCGAGGCCAGCGCCGACGAGAAGGCGCAGGACATTGGAGCCCTGGCCAAGGAGCTCAACGTGCAGGTGGAGAACCTCAAGAAGGAGGGCAAGTGGCTCGAGCAGGAAAACGAGAACAAGCGAATGGAGTGGATGTGGCTTGATCAGGTACCTGTTGCGTGGCCTGTCGTCTCGACATCGATCGTCATCGAGACAGCTGGGGACTAACGCCCGCGCCATCGCCAACGCAGGAGAGGGCCAAGCTGGAGGCAGCAGTGAAAGCGCTCAAGCAAGAACTGGAGGAGAAGCAGCTGGTACCTAACCTGTTAGTCTTGTTCGTGTCGTAACTCATGTTTGACACGTCTGACTCGCTGCGCAACAGGAACGATCAAAGCTCGAGGAGGAGAACAAGAGGCCGAAGAGCGATCACTCGAGTCATCGCTCAACGAGCAAGAAGTCAAGGTCGAGATCACACGCTCACGAGTAATACGAGCACGAGTGAGTGAGAGCGGTGAGACTCGGTAGCCTGTATTTGGACCCTCGGTGCTGTGCTCTTGCCACACACTGCTTACCTTCACCGGCCTCTCCACTGCAGAGAGAGAGAGAGGAGATGATCAGTACTCCCTATTCGATCGTGACGCATTGTTTAGTGACGATGGCCGAATGGAGGTGTCTCGACTGACTGTACCATAAAACGCTTTGCCCCCCGCACGCTTGCAGAGAGCGGTCACTGGCTGCCGCTGCTGCTGGGCCAGGCGTGTATCTGGCTCTTGGCAAAGAGGGGCGAGAGCTGCTCGAGCCGCGAGTAGATGTCGTACAGTCCTCCGGTGTGGAGGAACAGCACCTTCCTGCCCTTCCACTTCTCCTGGTCCTTGTTTATCTCGTGGATGAGTCCGTACAGGGCCTTACCTGTCATCAATCAAGCAAGTGAGACATTGTCTTAGCGCACGCACACGGCCATCTGTACCTGTGTAGGTGGGATCCACGACCACGCCGGTGTGCTGTGCGACCTTGATGATCAGCTCGAGCTCCTCCTTCTGGCTGATGGAGTAGCCCAAGCCCACATACTTATCGTTGATGCTGACGAGGTCCTAGGTGCGCAGAGGTGAGTGGACAGTGTACTGGCAGCACACACTCAAGGAGTGGAGAGAAGTGTAGTACTCGCGCCTTGAACCGATCGCCAAGGCCCATGTTGGCGATCAGTTGGTCGATCTCTCTGTAGAAGTATTCGTCATCGTCGCACGCGCAGAAGGCATGGACCTTCGTGCGCGAGGACAGGCCGCTCAGCGCCACGCCGAGTGCCAATCCGCCGGTGGTACCGCCGCTGCCTGAGCACGGCGTCAGTCGAGAGATGACAAAGTCAACTGCGATTGGGCATCGTGGCACGCGTACCGATGGTCATGACAATGTCGTCAAACTCGACGTTGAGGTCCTGCATCTGCAGCCGCAGCTCCTCGGTGGCCTGCAAGTAGCCCCAAGAACCGATTTCGCTGCAACATAGGCAAAGTCAGCGTCAGCCAAAACGCACAGCCATCACGTGACCAAACGAAGAGGGGAGAGGAAGTGCAACGAACTTAGAGCCACCGATAGGGATTAGGTAGGGCTTCTTTCCCTCCTGCTCCAACCTCTTACCCAAGTCGCTCAACAATTGAGGCGAACCGACCTGATTGAGGTGTAGCGTGTGTGTAATGGTGTCGTTTACATGTCGTGAGACTAGGATACCGATGTGGCGCAATAGTGACGATCCTTACCTGATTGTACTCGGCCACCGACACCAGATGCAACTGGGCGTTCATCATCATGTCCAGCGCAACGTTGCCGGTGATGGGAATGTTGTCGGTGGTGTAGTCTGTCCGCAGGATGAGGTGGCACTCGATGCCCAGCTCGCGCGCGGCCGCTGCTGTGGCACGACAGTGGTTCGATTGCCACGCACCTGCGTCCCGCACGCACCACCGCATCCGCACAGCAAGCGTCACGGTTAGCGCACGACATGGGACACAGGCGCAACACGGCCTGGCCGTACCGGTGGTGACGATGCAGTTGTGCCCCGTGTGGATGGCATCGGCGAGGAGGAACTGGAGCTTGCGGAGCTTGTTGCCCGACGTGACCAGGCCCGTCTCGTCGTCCCGCTTGATCCACACCTCCACGCTCTCATCTGCGCGCACCAGCAAATTAATTTTTATTTTTATTTTATCCAATTAAAATAAAATGAATTAAAAAAAATAAATCTGTGGGGGGGAAGCACCGACGGAGGGCAGGTGCCAGCGGTGGAGGCGGGTGGGGCCGGTGGAGGCAGTGAGGGACACGAACTGGGTGGGCACCACCTTGAGCCCGGCCTTCTGCGCCCACTCGGGGGCCACGTAGGGCTGCACCGCTGCGCTCGCCTTTTTGTTCATTCTTGTTTCGCTCACTGTAGCGCGTGTGTGCGTGTGTTGATAGCCAAACCCCTCCCGCGCCAGACCTCGTGCTGCGCGTGCGTGTGCGTGGCGCAACTTCCACCCGGAGTGATACAAAGAGTGATGGCATGGGACTCCCTTCATTTTGTGCTTGTTTGGCACACTTGGCACTTGGTGCTGAGCTAAGCGGCTAGGAGGAGTAGGAGTGCTGTGGCACCAAGCAGGTGGCGATGTGGTGCTTGAGGTCGTCAAAGGATCGGGGCCTGTGGTGGCAGCGGAAACAAACGATGTCCTGCTTGAGGTAGCGCTTGTACTCGGCCCCGTCAAACTTGCCGTCGCGCTCGATGATCGCCATCATCTCTGCATTGTCGCGCACGCAGAGAGCGTGAGTGTATTTGGCGAGAGGGAGAGAGGATCAGCTGCACATGCTAGCAGTATTGTTACCAGTGGAGGGTACGAAGAACGGCGTCGTGAAGGAGTTCCATCGCAGCTCGCGATTCATGCAACGTGAGTCGAAGTCCTGGCTCACCACGTGCAGATGCAACTGCCTGTGTACAATAAGAGCGCAGGCCCATCATCAGGTTCAATTGTACACAATGCACACACGGTCATGATGCAGGTAATCAGGCTACAACTTACTTGAGAGATGGGAGGGCGTGGTAGCCGATCTGGAACGTCAACGAAGGATCCTCGGCCTGCAGCCTGTTACAAACAGAGAAGGGAATCAGACGCTTTCATATGTCACTTCGTGAGCGCGCACGTACATAGCTACGGTCTTGATGGCTGTGGCGTGCAGGGCGCGCAGCACGGGCAGGTGGAATCGTTTCAGAGACTCGGGACCGTCGATCTCGCTCACGGGCAGGACAAGCATGTGCCGTCTGGCCTTGGGCATCTTGTCGTAGATCACCAGCACCTCCTCCCTGCGCGTCTTGATCCTGCCCCTCATCATGTCTTCCTCTGTGCCCTGCTGCGTCGGGTCGTCGCGCCCGGCATCGTCTTCGTTTTCGTTTTTGTCGTCCGTCTTCGCTCTTTTCTCGTCAGGTTTGGCGTTCTCGCTTCCCTTGCCCTTCACCACCTCCACGCGGACGAACTCGCGCAGGAAGACCACGCCATCCTGCTCGGCTTTGTCCGGGTCGGCCGCGATGGCGGCCAACTCGAGCCGCCAGCCCTCTCTCGCTGGGCCGCCTCCTCCTCGTCCGCCGCCCCTTCCTCCGCGCCCACCACCGCCACCTCGCCCTTTCCCTCTACCGCCTCCTCCGCCACCGCCAGGTGCGTCCCTCCTTTCGCTCTTCTCCGCCCTACTGTTGCTGTTGCTGCTCCCGGCAGCTGTCGCCGACGGCACGTACTGGTGTCGCTTCATCGTCCCGATGTTGTGTTGTGCGTGCGTGTGAGTGTGCTTCGCTGCTCTAACTGAAATGGAACCTCTCTTCCACCATTCCGTACCTTTTCCTCTTGTTGTGGTGAAACTACCTAGTGAACTTCATTTCGTTACACAAAGGAAAATAATTAACAAAATAAAAACAATGCTAAATAATAAATAATAAAAAATTTAATTGGTTGCTGAGGCGAACGAAAACCGGAAAACGTGAAACGAACTAAACACAACAAACGAACCAGAGCTCTGCTCGTCTCATCTCTCGAAGGGAATGGAAGACACCGGCCAAAGCGTACGAACTTTATCTTCCCCCCCCCCATCATGAGGGAAACTGTTTAAATCATCACCATCTACAAATCCGTTTTAATTCAAATTTGATTTTCTTTATAAATTTTCATCTTTGTGTTGTGTTGGGTACGGGGGGGATGCAGGAGCAGGAGCTGCTGCTCAAGAGGGAGGCGGGCTACGCGTTCGAGCTGTCGCAGAGCGACTACGCGCCCACCCATGAGGAGGGGGAGGAGGAGCACCTCTTCAACTCGACCTATTGCCACAACTACGCGCGCTACTTTGATCTCCACCGTACGATGACCTCCTTCTCCTCCTCCCTTCATGCCATTCCCATTCCACAGCTCCACAGGCCAGCTCCACAGGTTGTGGTCTTCCGTCGTTCTCACGCAACGTCTCTCTTATGTGTATCGGAAACCATCAGGGCACGTGAACTACGTGAGCGAGGCGCAGCCCGATGGGCAAACAGGTCCAATGGTCGTCTCTGTCGAGTGCTCGCCTCTTGCAGGGGAAGAGCCCGCAGAAGAGCTGCACGTCCTCATCCACTCCAACAAGGTGTGTGTGTTCGTACACGCGCGCTTGCCCCTCTACCTAGGGCTGATCCTCCGCCGGCTCGCCGAGTGTGGCTGCAAACTGATGACGCGATCTCGCAGGGCTGGGAGCGGGATACCGTGTCGCGGGCCCACGTCGACGAGTGTGGTGGTGAGATACAAGCGCTGCGAAAGAAGCGACCCAATCTCGAATCCATCAACTTCACACCTCGCGTTGATGATGAGCTGAAGGAAAAGTACGGCACACATACACGCACACATCGCTTGGCAGATCAGGCGTTGTCGAGCTGACAGCCGCGACTTTGGTCACTCACTTGATCAGGCTGATGCGGTACGAGCAGCTCATGATATCGCTTTGCCACAAGTTTGGCGTATTGTACAGTAGAGAGGGCCAGACCGATGAGTTGCAGATTTATAACAACGGTACCCACCACGCTTATCTCTCTCTCTCTCTCTTCCTTCAAAGGGTCTTCCTCATGAGGGCTGACTGCTCATGGACACGACACCACGCAGAGCACGCTAGCCCTGCGTTCGAGGAGTTCTTGGAGTTCCTTGGAAGCAAGGTGGCGCTGCAGGGATTCACCGGCTACAGCGGCGGTCTTGATACCAAGAGTACGCAACAGGCCTGCTGTTCACTCTTTTATGTTTTGCCCTGTCCATGCGAGCGGCTCTTGACTCCGTCACGCAATACCATTTCGCGTGGTGACAGTTAACACGACGGGCACTCACTCTATCTACACGCGATTCGGTGAGAAGGAGGAACGTGAGATCATGTTCCACCCTCTCACCTACCTGCCCTACTCCGCCATCGATCCGCAACAGGTTCGTGCACACGTCATCTGCACCCTTCTCCCGTTTGCTTGTCAGTTTAGCTCATACAGAGTACCCTTTGGATCTTGTAGATCGAGCGCAAGCGACACATTGGCAATGACGTGGTCGTGGTGGTGTTTTGCGATTCCAGCAACGGAGCTCCTTTCTCATCTTCCTCCATACAGTCACAGCTCAACCGTACATGGCCCTCTCTTCTTGCCTTCTTCTGTTACTCTTGATCGTTGGGCGTTTGAGCGCGAGCTAGCTCACACCTTAAGCCGTCCGCGTTGCATGCAGACGTGTTCGTGATCGTATCGCCCGAGAGTGTCGATGGAGACATATGCTACAAGATCGCGATTTCGCGCAAGTGCGTCACTGGCCTGCACCTGTGTGCTGGCACTCTGCGCAAGACCGAGTGTTAGGACGCTGACTTCAACTTGTCTTGTCCACACGACGTTCCTATAGGGAGGGGATTCCTTCGTTCGGCCCTGCCCTGCCGCAGTCAGCCATCATCAAAAGAAACGAAGAGGGCAGGCAATGGCTGCTCACCAAACGTACGTTATACTCTGAGCTAGTTACGGACTGAATCACTGACACGAGCCGTCCATGGCGCGCTGCAGTTATCAACGCCGAGCGGGCTGCATTCCGTTCGCCCAGCTTCCAACAGAAGTTCGAGAACGTGAGGAAGTTCCAACTGCAGTACATCCTGCAGGGCACCAAGCTGGCTGACGACAGGGAGCACACGATTCTCCTCCTTCTGCAGCTCACCAGATGTACGTCGTATGTGTGTGCGCTCTCTCTCTCTCTCTCTCTCTCTGTGCAAAGCCCTTACCTTTGCGTTGCGTCAGTCACACGTCAACAACTGGAAGGAATGCAGGAACAGCTCGAGACTGCGCTCAACGGAGATAATGAGGACGGCACGACGACGAGGCAGGGAAAGCGGCAGAGGCTGACAGCAGCCGAGTTTCAGCAGATCTTCACGCACCTCTGCCCGAGCTGGAAGGGTCGCGAGAACGAGCCGGCCGTGCGGCGACTCTTTGACGACGTCAAGCTCAACGGCGCCAGGGACCGGGGGATGCACTTTGTGGACTTTGCCCGCCTGCTCGACACCCTCGCGTTCGGCAACACCGACCGCAAGCTGGGTCTCCTCTACCGAGCCCTCCTCGGCGCCACACGCGACGAGCCCAGCCAGCGCGAGGGCGGCGGCGTGCTCGAGGCCGTCGTGCCTGCCGATCTCATCAATGAGCTCTCCTTCCCTGGTACACTCTCTCCCACATGGCTGGCATCACCAACGAATCGCACCTGACACATCACCATCGTCGTCGTCTTGATCGTCACCATGCAGAATTCGCACAGAGGGCCCAGACTGACGCTGGTACGACACCCTCCGCTCGCACACCATCATCCCAAAACCCGTCCGTCGTCTCATCAGCGTGCGCGTGCGTGGTGATGCCACACAATGCAGCGTTGGTGGACCTGTTCACCGTGGAGGTGCCGGACGAAGGCAGAGGCCAGCTGTCCATCGTGCCCGACGGCTTCCTGGGCCGCCGGCCCAGCTGGTGGGCCGCGGTGGTGGCCGCCGCCGCTGCCGCCGTCGGTTCGGACGATCAGCAGCAGCCGCCGTTGGGCGAGGACGGCCAGCCCAACGAGTGGTGCGTGCTCTTCTAATCTCTCTTCAGCTTGATGACGACGAAGACAAGGGGCCTCCCCTTGCCCCACCTTCCTTTGTACCATGTCCCTTTTTATATGTTTATATTTGTTAAAAATTAAATATTCATTTATCCACCCAAATAATTTAATTGTCATGAAGAGAGCACCGGCGGCAGCTTCGGCGTGGTGCATGAAGGGGCAGGTGCGTGCGTGCACTGCCCTGGGAGCAGGGGCGCTTGTCGTGCCGCGAGCGTGGGGCTGTCGAGCAAGGGCTACCCAAGCGGGTGGTGCCGCACGAGAAGAAGTCAGCCACGAGGACGTGGTGCGACGCGAGTTCGCTGCCCAGGCAGGCAAGGACTACGACAACCAGGTACGTCTGGTGCACACGTCGTCCTCTACCTCCAGCAGGACTTCCAACACCGGTGGGGTCGTGCTGTGCGCAGCCAGCAAGCAGCGCGCGTATGCTGGGGTGGATCGAGGGCAGCCTGCGCGCGGTCGGAGCTCTCCATCCCAGCCATCACGTGCTTGATGTGGCCGCAGGGACAGGGCGTATGAGGTAATTACTACCCTCCCCACGCAGAGTGTTCCTACTCCCTTGCAGAGGACTCACCCAGAGCCCTCATGCTGTTTGTTCGTGTGGTGGCGTCCAACCAGTCGACTCGTGGCCCCACACGTGAAGGAGGTCACGGCCGTGGACTTGAGCGAGGTACGAATCCACGATGTCGCCTTCAACTTCAACGCCACCATCAGACCGATGACGTGAGGTGGTGTGCGCTGCTGACGTGATGACCTCCCTGCCCACGTGCAGGAGATGCTGGAGGTGGGCCGGGAGAAGGCCAGAATGGAAGGCATCGGCAACGTGCGGTGGAGGGTCTGCAATGCCCAACGCGTACGCCGTCTCGCCACCATCACTTCTCCCCTCAGCGACTCGCTCATTCGGATGCTCAGATACCCTTTGCTGATGGTGCATTCGACGTGGTGGTCGCTCGGCTCGCCGGTACTCTTCTGGCTTGGCCGATGTGTGCGTTGTATGTGTCCGACTGACGCGCACAACCCACCTACCGCAGCGCACCACTGGGAGGCGCCGCAGGCCATCGTTGACGAGATGGCTCGCTGCTGCAAGCGTACGCTTACGCCCCAGCCACACTGGATGGTGTCTGTGTGCGGGGAGAGATTGACCTCACCCTCGTCTCCTCCTGCTTCACAGCCGGAGGGGTAGTCATCCTGGTCGACCGCGTAGCCCAGCCCGATGCCACTCCAGCTCAGCGTACGCAACGCCCCGCCTGGCCACTCCGAGAGAGAGAGAGAGAGCCATCTCACACGTTGACGCTCCAGAGAAGCGCATGAACTACCTGGAGCGCCTGCGCGATCCCTCGCACGTGCGGCTGTGGCGCGCGGCGGAGCTGGAGGGCTTCCTGCAGCGCGCGAGACCGGCGCTGGAGCTGGTGCGTCCGTCCGCGGCCGATGCCAGTGGCATGGACAACGAGGTGACGTTCGACCAGTGGCTGGGCGTCACGGCGCACGGCGAATCGAAGCGCAGCGAGATCGTGCAGGCGCTCGAGGCCGATCTCAACGCGGCCACGGACGATACGGGCATGCGAGTCACGCGAGGGCGTGACGGCGGCCTTCAGTTCCTCTTTTCCTACGCCTTCAGCTCCGCACGACGCGCCTAAAGCGTTGAAGAGAAGAGAAGTCAAGAACGCACGAGAAGTCAAGGTCGTGTTGATGATGATGACGCTGGAGGGCGCTCAGTTGCCCTCCGGTGCCTCGGCATTCGTCACGGTGGCCGGTTGCTTCTTTCGCCTCCGCTTCTTGGTCGTGGTCGTTGTCGTTGTCGTCGTCTCCGGCTCCGTCTTCTTCGACTTAGACTTCGTGCGCCCTTTAGTCCTCTCTTTCCGGGCCGGCAGGGTGATGATCTGGCTGTCCTTGCTCACCAGGCTCACGTGTCGTGACTTTCGCACATGCGTCGCTCTTTGCTCTGTCGTGTCAAAAAGAAGAGCGTAAAGATCACACACAGAGAACAAAACCGCTCGCCTTGCGAAGGAGCATGCATGTGAACGCACCTATCACATCTCGATTGACCTTTAGTCGGTCCTTCTTGCCGTAGATGCCATACCTGCACGCAGAGCAATACACACCCACAAGCGTCAGATCAAGCGTGAACATGCCACTGGATTGATTGTTGCGTACCACTCATCAAACTTCATGTAGCCTCCGCCCACTCGAATCACGACGAAGCCATTGACGACGCTCATCGTCATCACCTAGCCGTGTGTGCGCAAAACACGCAGTGAGGCTAGGTTTGGTTTGAGGGCCATATGTGTGCGTGTGCCGTGGTGGAGGTGATTGCGTGTGTTTACCCTGTTGCAGATCTTGTAGACGTCCTTCTTGTCCTTGACGCGTTCGATGGGGATATCCACCTCCTTCTCCACCATGAGCTTGCCCAGCAAGGCCTCCACGGTCGGTTGAGGCCCGATGGAGGCCGATCGCGATCTGCGTCGCGAAGTCGAGAGGGACGGGCCCACGGGAATCGTCCTGCACGCGCGTACGCACGTGTGTGAGACGACACAAGGCTCGCAAAGCGGCGCTGATGAGGGGAGGAAGGTCTTACGTGGATGAAGACCGGGAGCGCCGAGAGAGGCGGTTCGCTGACTGAGGCGAGAGCATGCCGGCCTTCTTCAATCGCTCCAGGCGTCGCTTCTCCTTCTCCCGAAGCTTGCGGCGCGCCCTCCTCCGCTCCTGCCGCCGCCTCTCCCTTTCCTTGTCCTCCTCGGTCTGCGGCTTCTCCCCCTCGCCGTTGACGACGACACCTTCCTCGCTCCTGTCGCCTTGGTCTTCACCGCTGTTGATGAAGATGGCGGGGCTTTGCGATACGCGAAGCCCGCTGCGGGGCAAGCCGTAGGCAGACGTCGGGGCACTCCAATCGCGCGCAGCCCGCCCGGCGTCGTCGGCGTCGCCCCAGTCGAGATCGTCGTCCTCCTGGTCGCTCGGTGCGCGGCTCGAGGCGCGACTGCTGTCGAATTCGCTGTCGTATTCGCTGCCGCTGAAGACGGGCTGCTCGTCTTCGTTCTCCATCTCCAGGCCGTACGCGTCCTCGGGACTCATAAGCTGAATCTCGTCTTCCATGTAGATGCGCACGCCATCGAATTCAGCGACGTCAACCTCAAGCAACTCGTCCTCGCCGATCTCCTCTTCCTCTTGTTCCTCCTCGTCCTGTTCTTCCTCATCCTCTCCCTCGTCGCTCTCATCTTCGACATCCTCTTCTCCTTCCTCTTCTCCTTCGCTTTCCATGTCTTGATTGCTACGATCGTCGTCGTCGTCGTCGCCTTCGTCCTCTTCCTCTGCTTCTTCGTCTTCACCTCTGTCGTTATCGTCCTGCGCGTCCTCGGCCTCTTCCACGTCAGGAGTCGCTTGCGGTTCCGTTTCGAGCTTCTCCTCCTCCTCGCTCTCTGCTTGCTCCTGCGTGAGAGTCCCTTGTTCGCTCTCCATCAACGCAGCCGCAGCTTCGGCCTCCTCACGACGCTGTAGTTTTTCTTCGATCGCTCTCTTTAGCTGTTCCTCCTCTCTTCTCTCGTTCGCTTCCCTTTCCTCTTGTTCTCTTCGAGCCTCCTGCTCCTCCGCTCTCCTCCGCTCTTGCTCCGCAGCTGCGGCGGCGCCCTCGGTCTCCTCGCGCTGTCGTTGCTCTGCCTCGACTCGCTTCCGTTCCTTATCTTCCTCCTCCTCCTTGAATCTCAATCGGTCTTGTTCCTCCGTCGCCAGTCGCCTCACTTCGTTGGCCTCCGCCATCAGCTCTTCCGCCTCCGCCCTGTGCTCCTCCTCTTCTCGTTCCCTTTCCACTTGCTCATGTCGAGCTCGCTCTTCGGTCGCTGCCCTCGAGCGCTCCTCGGCCGCTGCCGCCTGCTGCTTTTGCTGGAGTCTGAGCGCCTCCTCTTCTCTGTGTTGCTCTTCCTCCTGCTGCTGCGCAGCAAGCCTTCGCTCTTCCTCCTCTTCCTCCTGTTCGGCTTTCCTCTGCTGCTCATCAGCTATTCGCGCCTCTTCCTCGGCCCGTCTGTCATCTTCCTCTTGGCGCATTCGCTCTTCGTTCGCTTGCCTCCTCTCTTCTTCTTGTCTATCCTCTTCTGTCCGCTGGAGCTCCCATTGTCGCCTTTGCTCTTCCTCCTCCGCCTCGTTCTCTTGCTCCGCCCGTAGCCGCTCCTCTTCTTTTTCTTCTTGCTCTGCCGCTTGTCTTCGTTCTTCGGCTCGCCTTCGTTGCTCGTCCGCTTCTTCGAGCTGCTTTCGCTGGTGTTCTTCGTTCGCCCTCTGTCGCTCCGCTTCTTCGACTGCCTCATCCTCTGCTAGGGCCTTCCCTTCTGCCTCCTCTTCCTCCCCCTCGGTCGCTTCAATGGGCCTCTTCCTCTCCTCTTCTTCCGATTCCTCGGTGACCTGCCTCCTCTTGCGCTCGTCATCTTCCCGCAGTCGCTGCTCTTCTTCAGCCTCGATCCGCGCGCGTTCGGCGTCACGTTCCGCTTCCTCCCCTTCTGCGTCCTCCTGCACAGGATCGCGCTCTTCCATCTGCTGCGCATCTTCCACTTCCTCCTCGCCAGCTGCGCTTTGCATTGCTGCGAGCTGCCGCTGAGCTTCCTCGTCCGCGAGCTGATCGTCTGCTCGTGGCGGCTGAGGGTGTGCGTCCCCGACGCTTGGCGCTGCCTCTATCTGCGTCTCTTCTTCGTCGGTCCTCGAGCTTGCCTCCTCTTCAGCTCTTAGCGCTGCTTCGCTCTCCGGCTGCAGCCGTTCCGCTTCCTCGTTGGCCTCGAGATGTTGTCCCTCGGCGCCGACAATCTGCTGAGCTGCCGCAATCTGATGCGCCGCAGCTTGTTCCGCCTCTTCGGCCTCGCGTTGTGCCTTTCCTTCTTCGTCGGCCAGGCTTCGCATCATCGCTTCGCTCTGTCGCTCTTCCTCTCCGGCCCTAAGCCGCTCTTCGTCGTTGGCTCTTCGTGTTGTGTCGATATGTCGCTCCCGCTCCTGCTTCTCGGCCTCGTCCGTTTCTTCGGCTTCGGCTAGCTTCTCCGTTTCGGTCTCCCTTTGCTCTGACTCTTCCTCGCTCCCTTTATCGGCTTCCCTCATTCCCTCATCTTCCTCGCTCTCTGCGGCCTCGTACTCGCTTCCCTTTTCGTCATCCTCCTCGGTCGCTTTCTCCGTCTCTGTTTCATCCGATTCCTCCTCTACCCTCTCTGCCTCCTCCACTTCATCCGCCTCGTCAGCTTCGTCAGCCTTGTCCGTTTCGTTCGCTTCGTCGACCTCTTCCACTAAATCCGCTTCATCCGCTTCGTCCGCTTCATCCGCTTCATTAGCCTCGATAGCCTCGTTAGCAGTTTCCTTCACGTCCGCCTCGTACGCTGCATCTCCTTCCCCCACTTCATCCGCTTCATCCACTTCGTCAGCTTCATCAGCCTTGTCCGCCACGTCTGTTTCTTCTGCCTCGTCCGCCTTATCCGCTGCATCGCCCTCCACTTCATCCGTTTCGTCAGCTGCATCGCCTTCCTCCACTTCATCCGCTTCATCCGCTTCGTCAGCCTCGCTAGCCGTTTCCTTCACGTCCGCCTCGTACGCTGCATCGCCTTCCTCCACTTCGTCCGCTTCGTCAGCTTTGTCAGCCTTGTCCGCCGCGTCCATTTCTTCTGCCTCGCCCGCCTTATCCGCTGCATCGCCCTCCACTTCCTCCGTTTCGTCAGCTGCATCGCCTTCCTCCACTTCGTCCGCTTCATCAGCTTCGTCAGCCTTGTCCGTCGCGTCCATTTCCTCTGCTTCGCCCGCCTCGTCCACTTCATCGACTTTCTCCGCCTTGTCCGCCTCCTCAACTGGCTCCGCCTCTTCCGCCTCGTCAGCTTCATCGGCCTTTTCCGCTTCATCAGTGCCCTTCGCTTCGTCTACTTCGTTAGTCTCCTCTGCCATTTCCGCCTCGTCCGCTTCATCAGTGTCCGTTGCTTCGCCTGCTTCATCGACCTCGTCCGCTTCGTCCGCTTCATCAGCCTCCTCAACTCTCTCCGCTCCATCCTCCGCATCTGCTCCACTAACCTCGTCCGCCTCAGTCTCTGGCTCTTCATTCGCTTCGTCAACCTCCCCCGCATCCTCCGCCTCTGCTTCATTCACTTCGTCCGCCTCGTCAACCTTCTCCGTTTCTGTCTGCTCAGCTTCTTCAACTTCATCCGCCTCATCCGCTCCATCGACCTCGTCTGCCTTCTCTGCCTCGTCCGCTTCATCCACTCTCTCAGCTTTCTTCGTGGCGTCTGCCTGTTTCACTTCATCCGCGTCCGTCTTCTCTGCCTCGTCCACTTCATCTGCGCCATTCGCCTCCTCCGTTCTAGCCACCATATCCGCCTCATCAGCCCTTCGTGCCGTCTCCGCCTCGGCTCCATGCTGAGCGGCAGCCGTATCCTCTGCCTCGTTTTCATCCTCCGCTTCCGTGCCGCCAGCCTTGTGTGGCGTCATCGCTTGCCGCTCTGCTTCGTCGGCAGCCCTGCGCCGTACCTCTTCCACCAGTTGCTGTTGGTGCTTCTGCTGCTGCTGCTGCTCATCTGCTGCCTTGCGCTGGGCCTCGCCCAACTGCCGCTCCGCTTCAGCTGCCCTGCTCTCGGCCGCGCGGCGTGCCGCGAGGCGCCGTCCCTCCTCTTCCCTTTCCTCTTGGACTCGGCGCTCGTCTTCGTCCTGGCGCTTGCGCTGCTCCTCGAGGATCCTCCGCCTCTCCGTCTCTTGCTCCTCCTCTTCCTTTGCCTGCTTCCGCTTCTGTTGCTCCGCTTCGGCTTCGTGCTTGCGCTCTCGTTCTTGTGCCTCCGCAGCTTCGGCTTCCTTCCTCCTCAGCTCTTCACGTTCGCTGTTTCTTGCCGCGTTGCCCTTTGCTTCTTCTTCGTCCTTCTTTGTCTCCCGTTCCGCTCGCTGCCTGGCCAACTCCTCGTCCTCGCGCTTCTTCCTCTCCCGCCTCGCCGTCGCCGCTTCCTTCTTGCGTCGGAGCTTCTCTTCGACCTTGCGCATCTCCGCTTCGATCGCGTCCTCCATGTGCTCCATCAGCCGCTCCTCCAGCGCTTTCGTGTCCACCACCGGCGCTGCCGCGACGATCGTCGTATGTGGTCGCGCGCCGTGCCGTGTCTTGCCCTCTGCAGAGGCGGCGCGTCGCTCGTCGACGCGGCCGTCCGATTCCTCGACTAGCTCCGAGTCGCCGTCCCACTCCATCCCGTGGTCCTTGCCAACAAGGCCAATAGAGCGGACGTGCATCAGTGCGTCGTCCGCTTCGTCATCCTCCTCGCCCTCGTCCTTGTCGTTGGCGTCTTCCTCTTCGTCATCGATGTCTTCCTCGTTGTCGGCACGAACGAGGTAGCAACACACGAGAAGGAGCAGGACCGCGAGGATGGCCGCCAAGAGAACGAGGAGCGCGTCCACGGCTCGCTCGCCCAGGCCGGGCACGGTGATCTCGCGCTCGAGGACGTAGAGCTGAAGGTCGCTCGCGACGATCTCCATTTTGCCACGGCCCCACATCATCAGCGCGCGTGCCACGCACGCCACGACCAACGCGTAGGCGACAATCACCACTAGGTACCGCCACCATCGGCCGCCACCGACCACCGCCTCGATCAGATCGAAGTTATCTTCGTCGTCGTCGTCGTCGTCACAGCCGCCATCGCCGTCGTCGAAGCTATACCGCTCGCGCTGATCGATGTCTCCGAGAAAGCAGAGCAAGCGCGCTTGTCGCTTGGTCGCGGCCGTCGATCGTTTGTGCTGCAGCTGCTGCGACTCGAGTCGCCAGAACTGCCACAGGGCAAAGGTTACGTCGTCGTCGCTCGGCCGCTTGCGGCGGGCGTCATCATCGCTGTGCAGGAGGCGCCCCAGCTGTCGGATGTGAGCGCGAGTGACGTCGGTCGTGCGCCGGTCGATGCCGAACGTGCGCGCGAGGTATCGCTCCAGCGCGGCCTCCGCCACCGGCACACTCTGGCGCAAGGCGGACCACGCTGCTCCCTCGCCGCCGTTCTCCATCGCTCGAGCTTTAGAACCTTGCGAACACGCGTCACCTGTCCTAAACAATCGAAAA
>CDFA01023071.1:0-20935 GCA_000826305.1 Acanthamoeba healyi | reverse complement strand
TTGCCATCGGGGAGGATCGAACTCCCAGTGCGAGGACCGATTGGCTTATGGCTCCAAGCAAAGCCCTTCCAAATCAGCGGCCCATCATTTGCAGACGGGTATTGTATGAGAAACAGGAAGGGCAAGTTTTCTCGCACTCCAACCACTGGCGGCGGCTTCTGTCTCAGCCACCTCTGCCGTGGCCCTACAAGAACTTACCCTGAGCACCGAGTCACGACGATTATGGGACGATCATTAGTTCGGTGAAGTTCAGGTGTAGTGTGGATTCATTCATTCGGCATAGGTCGTGGTGACCACGTTGGGCACTTCGAGTGAGTGACGTGCTGGTGGCTCGACTAGGGCTTGGTTGGTCGCGGATGGCCGGCCGATTGATGGCTGATCCACAGTGGACATGAGCTTCACCAACGCATTCCACTGCTCCAGCGTCAGTGTCAGGCCTGCATTTACAGCCAAGGGTGAGACATGCTTCCACATTCACTAAACCTAAGAAGAAGGTCGTACTGTGTTGTGGTGTGGAGAGGTAGAGAAGGCTCTGTTGATCAAGCCCTCCCTGCTTTTCGTCGTCCAGTGCCACTCTCACCCCAGCGACCTCGCCAATCTGAACGATCACGCAAGGTCGATGAGTGTGCGATAAGAGGGAGAGATCAAATCGATCAAATACCTTAATCTTATCTTCGTCTTTCAGGGACTCCTCAGGGTGTGGGCTGGGGGTATGGTCGAACCGCATCATTGGAATCGGGAGAAACGGCGCTGATACCGAGTGTGGCGTATCAGCCGAGTGTCGCTTCTTCCTGAGCGACCGCTTGCTGTGCTCCCTTGCGTGTAACCTCCCCTCTCTCGTCTTGATCTCCTCGAGCATCGCCCTGGTGCTCTGTAAATGTACGTGTTAAGCCTTGAGCACACGGTGAGGAAACACGTTAGCGTGTTGAGGCAATCTACTCACCTCGCTCTTTTCCTGCAGGAGTGCAATGGTCTCGTTCAGTTTTCGTTCCTTCTTGGCAAGGATCTTTTCGCGCTCCTCGAGCGCTCGCATGAGCCGCTCCTCTGCTGGAGTCTCCAGCTTGAGGTCGAGTATTGGCTCACCCACGCTGCCTCGCCTGCTTGACGTCATCGAAGCTAAAGATACAATATCATCAGAGTCCGCCGCTCTCACCGGGTCGTGTGGAGAATAGGTGGAGAGCATCAATACTTACATCTCACGCTCTTGAATCCAGATGAACCACATCGGAGGTAGTCCAGCAAGATGGGAAGACCCTCGCGCATCTTCCGCTTTTGCTCTGGAGCCAGATCAGAATTGAGTGTGAGGGACAGCTCTTCGAGCCAGCCCATCTCGCCCAACTCCCTGATGTTAGTACAAAGTGTTGAGGTCAGTGTTTGCGTTTCGCCCAGCGAGGAGGAAGTGGAGAACCTGGGCAACTCTGTGAGCCGATTGCCGTCGAGCTTGAGCGACCTGAGGGCGGTCAGTCGGTTGATGGTGGATGGGACGCATGGGATGGCGTTGTGCGAGAGATCCAACTCAACAAGGTTTGTGATGTCGAAGGTTTCTGGTGGAATGGCGAGGAGGTTCAGGTTGGACAGGTCAAGCTTGCCTGTTTCCCGAGCCTGCTCCATCACCAGGTTTATATGTTCATTCTGTACCGAAAGAGTCATTGGCTCCGTCTCTGCATGACCACACTCCACATGAGACTTACTCAGGTTGTAAACAATAGCGCTGAACAAGAAGCAGTTTACCCGTGAGGATCTGGCAAACTTCATCGAAGCCGAACTTCTCGGCAACCTGGAGGGCTGTCCCGTTCTCTCCCTGAACACTGGCATCCACTCCGAGGGCCAGCAGCGCTTGCACCATCTCAACGTCCCCTCTTCGAGCTGAGATGTGACCACAGAGGAAGGCCTCTTCTTAGTCTAAGACTACAAGAGCATTTAAGGAGAGAAAGGTCATACCAGCGATGTGAAGGCACGTTTCGCCAAACCTGATCCATCACGCGCACCAGGAGTTGATATGAGAATGTAGATAGATGGGCAGTTATGCGGCGCACTTACTTGTTGGTTGTGTCAATGTCGACATTGAGTCGGCTAAGGTACATCACCACTGGTGTCTTCCCCGCGCTTGCTGCTGCGTGCATAGCTGTCTCTCCGTTGACGTTCTGAGCGTCTGGGTT
Source organism: Acanthamoeba healyi (assembly GCA_000826305.1). Lineage (NCBI taxonomy): Eukaryota > Discosea > Longamoebia > Acanthamoebidae > Acanthamoeba > Acanthamoeba healyi. Next base: position 18,776 of record CDFA01023071.1, on the reverse strand, counting down.
GCATCCGCTGTCTGTAGTGGCGCCATCAATCACAGGTTCTTGCAGAGCGCGGCTAGCTACAGTGCGTACCAATGATCTTCTTGATGAGCACAAAGTAGCTGTCTTGACCCCAAACCCTCCCCTTCTGCGGTTCCTTGCGCACAAAGTAGTGCAGCACAGTGGAGCCCTCCACGGTCTTGAGTGTGACATCGCACTGATTGGTGGCGAGCAAGACAGCCACCAACCGGCAATCGCCCCTCGAGCACGCAACCTACCCGCCGTTCCAGTGAGCATCGGTGCGCTTAGGGGGCAAGGGAGACGCATTATCCATCTCTCAGTGTCTGAGAGGCGCGTACGTGCAGCGGCGTCCATCCGTATTGGTCGCGCGCATTTACCTCTACCTTCTTCTTCTCGATGAGGTACAAACACATGTCCGTGTGCCCCTCCTCCACGGCCAAGTGTAGCATACCTGCATCATAAATCACGATCACGAGGCGCGGTGCTGGCCGGCTCAGCAATTACCCAAATAAATAAAATGAATTCTTAAATATAAAAAAAAATGAATATTCTGACTGTGACGGGCAAAGAGCTGGTCTTGGTCACCAGCAAGGCAGTAGTTGAGGAGCGGAGGGACGCCTTAGGGCGAGGAAGGAGGGGAGGAGGGAGATGTGGAGCGTACTCTGGCCGTGCTTGTCGACCCCCCGGCAATCGTCTGGCGTCTCGGCGAGGTACCGCTTAAGGTCCCCCACGTCACCGCTCCTGGCCAAGAGCTGGATTGTGTTGGAAGCGGGCGAGGCCATCCTGGCTGACAACGCGCGCGGTCGTTTCTGGTGTCCCATCATGTTTTCCTCCCTCCTCTTCTCCTCGACCTAATCTGCTTCGATCCGGCTCTCTTTTTCCCTCTGTCAAGTGCCACACAGGCTTGCTGTGTTGTTGACTGTTCGTGTTCGTGGTTGTTGAAGATGTGGCTGTGACCGTTGAACAGTAAACTTAGCTGGGTCGACAACAAATCGTAAATACGCGATTTATCTCGAAAAGGTAAGTGCTGACTGTTGGATAAAAGGAAATCTGTGGCTCTTGGCTTTTTGGCAAGACCTCGTGCTTGGGGGGATGATGGAGCGGAAGTGTTCAGTCCGTTTTGGCTCGCTGGTATTCGAAGAAGGCAACGAACAAGGCGAGAGAAGGGAAAGGGAACCACACACTCGAACGGGGGAAGAAGAAAAGATCTTTTAGAACTGTAGGGAGAAAGAAGGTTTGGTGGAGTGAGATAACTCTTGTGGATAGCAATAGGCGAAGATGTCGCTAGAGGCGCAAAAGAAAACCATACACGTCAATCTACGAGTACGAGCCATCGACGATGTGCAATCGCCGGATGTAGGCGCGCTGTGCTTCAGGAAAGGCGAGGTGGTGATGGTGAGCGAGATCGAGGCGGTGGGGAAGGCCTACGGCACGTACTACAACAAGAAGGGTTGGTTCGCCTTGGATCAGGTGGTGGTAGAACCCCACACGAGCCCACGAGGAGGTAGCCTCATCAGCCCTCGCAACGCCGGAGCATCGGGCGGAGGCAGCATGATCACGAACCCGGGGAGCGGCTCGACCATCAGCGAACGTAGCCAGCTTACATCATCGGGCTCAGGCGTGTCGCCCTCGCCTCCGCGTTCGCAGAGGCCCACGGCCAAGAAACTGACCAGCTTCATATGGAAGACGCGAGACGAACGCCTCAACGAAGTAACAGGAGGTGCAGGTGAGTGAGCGATCCCATCTGGAGCTCATGACAGAGGGGGAGGTTGTTAATGATGATGTTTACTCTCTCGCCTTGCTCTCCCCTCGCCCTCTTAGCACAACTCACTACCAGCGGCGAGGAGCTGGAGAAGCCGGAGGTGGAGAAGCAGAGCAAGAAGCCCTCAGACATGATCAAGATGCGACTCATGTGGCGCAAGTCCGTCAGCGAGAAAGTCTCTCCAAGTACGTACTAGCAAACACAGCACTGCGTGTAGCCCAGTCTCTCTAGGCTCTCTACGCCTTACGCACGCTCGTACCTCCTTCCACAGCGCACACCAAGAGGGTCGAGTTCGGGATGCCGATAGAGGAGCTGGCCTGCCGAGATAACGCCATCAGAGGCATCCCTTACGTAGTGTTCGTGCTGATCACCCACCTTGCAGAGAATGGTATGGAAGCCCCTCTTGTCTCTTCAGATGCTTCATTTGGGACTTTCTATTCTCACCTGGAACACTCCCCCGTCACAGCTCTGGACCTGGAGGGAGTGTTTCGCATCTCTGTCTCGTTCCTTGATCTCCAGGAGATGAAGGAGATGCTCGAGACGGGTACCACCGCACCCGCGCAAGATGGCAAAGATGTGGTCGATTGCTGACGAGAGCGAGTGATGCGCAGGTCCGTCTCGTATGATGGACCCAAAGGCCAACACACACGCGGTTGCTTCCACGCTCAAACAGTTCCTCAGAGAGCTGCCCGACCCGCTCCTCACCTTTGCCCTCTACGATCGGTGGATGAACACTGGAGGTACGACTACAGAGCAGAAGCAAGATCACCTCGTGCACGAACTCATTAACCGCCTCCACACCTGTGACCTATCCGCATTCAGAATTGTCCAACATGGCGGAGAGGAAGGAGAAGCTGATAGAGCTCATCAAGGAGCTCCCAGAGAGTCACCAACACACGCTCCATTTTTTGATGACTTTCCTCAAGGCCCTCTCACTCCGCTCCGAGGTCAACAAGATGTCCACGCTCAACTTGGGCGTTGTCTTCGCCCCCACCATCCTCCGCCGCAAGGTCGAAACCAAGGACGATTTCATGAGGATGGAGACGCAGCGCGGCATCGTGGAGACGTTCCTCGACGACTACGAGGACATCTTCCCCAAGCTCTATCCCAGCGTACGCTGCTCTCAGGGACTGCATTTTCGCTCCGACAGAGCTTGTCGCTGACGAAATTATTTCCGATGGCACAGCAGGAAGAAGAGCCGACGACAGGACCATGGGCGGAGGAACAGCTGCTGGGCGTGTTGCGACCAACAGAGAAGGAACTCAACCAGCTTCGACGGTTGAGCAATCCAGCTGGCGGAAGCGTGATCGGCGGCATGGCTCACAGAGTACAAGCCAACGCGAATGTGCATTCCCCTCAAAGTTTCTCACTTGTGTGTGTGTGTGTGTACAGGAGGACCTGAGCACGTCGCAAGCCTACATCAGGGACCACTCACCAGCTTCATCGCCATCGGGTTCGATGGTGGAGCTCCCTCGCCTGCCGCTGGGTGATGGTCAGCAGCTAGCGAGCAGCCAGCTGCGGGAACAAGAGAAGGCGAGCCCCGACGAAGACGACGGCGAATCGAGCGACGCGTCCGATGGCGAAGAGGAGAAGGATGTAGGAGGCAAGGCCGGCAAGAAGGGTCGGAGGGGACGGAGCAAGAGCATCAAACTCAAGGAGAAGGAGAGGGAGAAAGAGGAACGAGAACGCGAGAAGGAGAAGCGAAAGAAAGAGAAGGAGGACAGGAAGAGCGAGAAGAAGAGGGAGAAGACGGCAAAGGAGTTGGGCAAGCAAGATTTGGTCAAGCGACGAGCCATCTCTAGTACGTGATCCCTTCCTCATGGCTCACGCAACCTGCACACGGCAAGGCACACAGCTCACACGCGAGGCGGTTGAACTTGATCAGCCGGCTCGCCTCCGGTGCTGGCTGAGGTCGAGGCCAGCGCCGACGAGAAGGCGCAGGACATTGGAGCCCTGGCCAAGGAGCTCAACGTGCAGGTGGAGAACCTCAAGAAGGAGGGCAAGTGGCTCGAGCAGGAAAACGAGAACAAGCGAATGGAGTGGATGTGGCTTGATCAGGTACCTGTTGCGTGGCCTGTCGTCTCGACATCGATCGTCATCGAGACAGCTGGGGACTAACGCCCGCGCCATCGCCAACGCAGGAGAGGGCCAAGCTGGAGGCAGCAGTGAAAGCGCTCAAGCAAGAACTGGAGGAGAAGCAGCTGGTACCTAACCTGTTAGTCTTGTTCGTGTCGTAACTCATGTTTGACACGTCTGACTCGCTGCGCAACAGGAACGATCAAAGCTCGAGGAGGAGAACAAGAGGCCGAAGAGCGATCACTCGAGTCATCGCTCAACGAGCAAGAAGTCAAGGTCGAGATCACACGCTCACGAGTAATACGAGCACGAGTGAGTGAGAGCGGTGAGACTCGGTAGCCTGTATTTGGACCCTCGGTGCTGTGCTCTTGCCACACACTGCTTACCTTCACCGGCCTCTCCACTGCAGAGAGAGAGAGAGGAGATGATCAGTACTCCCTATTCGATCGTGACGCATTGTTTAGTGACGATGGCCGAATGGAGGTGTCTCGACTGACTGTACCATAAAACGCTTTGCCCCCCGCACGCTTGCAGAGAGCGGTCACTGGCTGCCGCTGCTGCTGGGCCAGGCGTGTATCTGGCTCTTGGCAAAGAGGGGCGAGAGCTGCTCGAGCCGCGAGTAGATGTCGTACAGTCCTCCGGTGTGGAGGAACAGCACCTTCCTGCCCTTCCACTTCTCCTGGTCCTTGTTTATCTCGTGGATGAGTCCGTACAGGGCCTTACCTGTCATCAATCAAGCAAGTGAGACATTGTCTTAGCGCACGCACACGGCCATCTGTACCTGTGTAGGTGGGATCCACGACCACGCCGGTGTGCTGTGCGACCTTGATGATCAGCTCGAGCTCCTCCTTCTGGCTGATGGAGTAGCCCAAGCCCACATACTTATCGTTGATGCTGACGAGGTCCTAGGTGCGCAGAGGTGAGTGGACAGTGTACTGGCAGCACACACTCAAGGAGTGGAGAGAAGTGTAGTACTCGCGCCTTGAACCGATCGCCAAGGCCCATGTTGGCGATCAGTTGGTCGATCTCTCTGTAGAAGTATTCGTCATCGTCGCACGCGCAGAAGGCATGGACCTTCGTGCGCGAGGACAGGCCGCTCAGCGCCACGCCGAGTGCCAATCCGCCGGTGGTACCGCCGCTGCCTGAGCACGGCGTCAGTCGAGAGATGACAAAGTCAACTGCGATTGGGCATCGTGGCACGCGTACCGATGGTCATGACAATGTCGTCAAACTCGACGTTGAGGTCCTGCATCTGCAGCCGCAGCTCCTCGGTGGCCTGCAAGTAGCCCCAAGAACCGATTTCGCTGCAACATAGGCAAAGTCAGCGTCAGCCAAAACGCACAGCCATCACGTGACCAAACGAAGAGGGGAGAGGAAGTGCAACGAACTTAGAGCCACCGATAGGGATTAGGTAGGGCTTCTTTCCCTCCTGCTCCAACCTCTTACCCAAGTCGCTCAACAATTGAGGCGAACCGACCTGATTGAGGTGTAGCGTGTGTGTAATGGTGTCGTTTACATGTCGTGAGACTAGGATACCGATGTGGCGCAATAGTGACGATCCTTACCTGATTGTACTCGGCCACCGACACCAGATGCAACTGGGCGTTCATCATCATGTCCAGCGCAACGTTGCCGGTGATGGGAATGTTGTCGGTGGTGTAGTCTGTCCGCAGGATGAGGTGGCACTCGATGCCCAGCTCGCGCGCGGCCGCTGCTGTGGCACGACAGTGGTTCGATTGCCACGCACCTGCGTCCCGCACGCACCACCGCATCCGCACAGCAAGCGTCACGGTTAGCGCACGACATGGGACACAGGCGCAACACGGCCTGGCCGTACCGGTGGTGACGATGCAGTTGTGCCCCGTGTGGATGGCATCGGCGAGGAGGAACTGGAGCTTGCGGAGCTTGTTGCCCGACGTGACCAGGCCCGTCTCGTCGTCCCGCTTGATCCACACCTCCACGCTCTCATCTGCGCGCACCAGCAAATTAATTTTTATTTTTATTTTATCCAATTAAAATAAAATGAATTAAAAAAAATAAATCTGTGGGGGGGAAGCACCGACGGAGGGCAGGTGCCAGCGGTGGAGGCGGGTGGGGCCGGTGGAGGCAGTGAGGGACACGAACTGGGTGGGCACCACCTTGAGCCCGGCCTTCTGCGCCCACTCGGGGGCCACGTAGGGCTGCACCGCTGCGCTCGCCTTTTTGTTCATTCTTGTTTCGCTCACTGTAGCGCGTGTGTGCGTGTGTTGATAGCCAAACCCCTCCCGCGCCAGACCTCGTGCTGCGCGTGCGTGTGCGTGGCGCAACTTCCACCCGGAGTGATACAAAGAGTGATGGCATGGGACTCCCTTCATTTTGTGCTTGTTTGGCACACTTGGCACTTGGTGCTGAGCTAAGCGGCTAGGAGGAGTAGGAGTGCTGTGGCACCAAGCAGGTGGCGATGTGGTGCTTGAGGTCGTCAAAGGATCGGGGCCTGTGGTGGCAGCGGAAACAAACGATGTCCTGCTTGAGGTAGCGCTTGTACTCGGCCCCGTCAAACTTGCCGTCGCGCTCGATGATCGCCATCATCTCTGCATTGTCGCGCACGCAGAGAGCGTGAGTGTATTTGGCGAGAGGGAGAGAGGATCAGCTGCACATGCTAGCAGTATTGTTACCAGTGGAGGGTACGAAGAACGGCGTCGTGAAGGAGTTCCATCGCAGCTCGCGATTCATGCAACGTGAGTCGAAGTCCTGGCTCACCACGTGCAGATGCAACTGCCTGTGTACAATAAGAGCGCAGGCCCATCATCAGGTTCAATTGTACACAATGCACACACGGTCATGATGCAGGTAATCAGGCTACAACTTACTTGAGAGATGGGAGGGCGTGGTAGCCGATCTGGAACGTCAACGAAGGATCCTCGGCCTGCAGCCTGTTACAAACAGAGAAGGGAATCAGACGCTTTCATATGTCACTTCGTGAGCGCGCACGTACATAGCTACGGTCTTGATGGCTGTGGCGTGCAGGGCGCGCAGCACGGGCAGGTGGAATCGTTTCAGAGACTCGGGACCGTCGATCTCGCTCACGGGCAGGACAAGCATGTGCCGTCTGGCCTTGGGCATCTTGTCGTAGATCACCAGCACCTCCTCCCTGCGCGTCTTGATCCTGCCCCTCATCATGTCTTCCTCTGTGCCCTGCTGCGTCGGGTCGTCGCGCCCGGCATCGTCTTCGTTTTCGTTTTTGTCGTCCGTCTTCGCTCTTTTCTCGTCAGGTTTGGCGTTCTCGCTTCCCTTGCCCTTCACCACCTCCACGCGGACGAACTCGCGCAGGAAGACCACGCCATCCTGCTCGGCTTTGTCCGGGTCGGCCGCGATGGCGGCCAACTCGAGCCGCCAGCCCTCTCTCGCTGGGCCGCCTCCTCCTCGTCCGCCGCCCCTTCCTCCGCGCCCACCACCGCCACCTCGCCCTTTCCCTCTACCGCCTCCTCCGCCACCGCCAGGTGCGTCCCTCCTTTCGCTCTTCTCCGCCCTACTGTTGCTGTTGCTGCTCCCGGCAGCTGTCGCCGACGGCACGTACTGGTGTCGCTTCATCGTCCCGATGTTGTGTTGTGCGTGCGTGTGAGTGTGCTTCGCTGCTCTAACTGAAATGGAACCTCTCTTCCACCATTCCGTACCTTTTCCTCTTGTTGTGGTGAAACTACCTAGTGAACTTCATTTCGTTACACAAAGGAAAATAATTAACAAAATAAAAACAATGCTAAATAATAAATAATAAAAAATTTAATTGGTTGCTGAGGCGAACGAAAACCGGAAAACGTGAAACGAACTAAACACAACAAACGAACCAGAGCTCTGCTCGTCTCATCTCTCGAAGGGAATGGAAGACACCGGCCAAAGCGTACGAACTTTATCTTCCCCCCCCCCATCATGAGGGAAACTGTTTAAATCATCACCATCTACAAATCCGTTTTAATTCAAATTTGATTTTCTTTATAAATTTTCATCTTTGTGTTGTGTTGGGTACGGGGGGGATGCAGGAGCAGGAGCTGCTGCTCAAGAGGGAGGCGGGCTACGCGTTCGAGCTGTCGCAGAGCGACTACGCGCCCACCCATGAGGAGGGGGAGGAGGAGCACCTCTTCAACTCGACCTATTGCCACAACTACGCGCGCTACTTTGATCTCCACCGTACGATGACCTCCTTCTCCTCCTCCCTTCATGCCATTCCCATTCCACAGCTCCACAGGCCAGCTCCACAGGTTGTGGTCTTCCGTCGTTCTCACGCAACGTCTCTCTTATGTGTATCGGAAACCATCAGGGCACGTGAACTACGTGAGCGAGGCGCAGCCCGATGGGCAAACAGGTCCAATGGTCGTCTCTGTCGAGTGCTCGCCTCTTGCAGGGGAAGAGCCCGCAGAAGAGCTGCACGTCCTCATCCACTCCAACAAGGTGTGTGTGTTCGTACACGCGCGCTTGCCCCTCTACCTAGGGCTGATCCTCCGCCGGCTCGCCGAGTGTGGCTGCAAACTGATGACGCGATCTCGCAGGGCTGGGAGCGGGATACCGTGTCGCGGGCCCACGTCGACGAGTGTGGTGGTGAGATACAAGCGCTGCGAAAGAAGCGACCCAATCTCGAATCCATCAACTTCACACCTCGCGTTGATGATGAGCTGAAGGAAAAGTACGGCACACATACACGCACACATCGCTTGGCAGATCAGGCGTTGTCGAGCTGACAGCCGCGACTTTGGTCACTCACTTGATCAGGCTGATGCGGTACGAGCAGCTCATGATATCGCTTTGCCACAAGTTTGGCGTATTGTACAGTAGAGAGGGCCAGACCGATGAGTTGCAGATTTATAACAACGGTACCCACCACGCTTATCTCTCTCTCTCTCTCTTCCTTCAAAGGGTCTTCCTCATGAGGGCTGACTGCTCATGGACACGACACCACGCAGAGCACGCTAGCCCTGCGTTCGAGGAGTTCTTGGAGTTCCTTGGAAGCAAGGTGGCGCTGCAGGGATTCACCGGCTACAGCGGCGGTCTTGATACCAAGAGTACGCAACAGGCCTGCTGTTCACTCTTTTATGTTTTGCCCTGTCCATGCGAGCGGCTCTTGACTCCGTCACGCAATACCATTTCGCGTGGTGACAGTTAACACGACGGGCACTCACTCTATCTACACGCGATTCGGTGAGAAGGAGGAACGTGAGATCATGTTCCACCCTCTCACCTACCTGCCCTACTCCGCCATCGATCCGCAACAGGTTCGTGCACACGTCATCTGCACCCTTCTCCCGTTTGCTTGTCAGTTTAGCTCATACAGAGTACCCTTTGGATCTTGTAGATCGAGCGCAAGCGACACATTGGCAATGACGTGGTCGTGGTGGTGTTTTGCGATTCCAGCAACGGAGCTCCTTTCTCATCTTCCTCCATACAGTCACAGCTCAACCGTACATGGCCCTCTCTTCTTGCCTTCTTCTGTTACTCTTGATCGTTGGGCGTTTGAGCGCGAGCTAGCTCACACCTTAAGCCGTCCGCGTTGCATGCAGACGTGTTCGTGATCGTATCGCCCGAGAGTGTCGATGGAGACATATGCTACAAGATCGCGATTTCGCGCAAGTGCGTCACTGGCCTGCACCTGTGTGCTGGCACTCTGCGCAAGACCGAGTGTTAGGACGCTGACTTCAACTTGTCTTGTCCACACGACGTTCCTATAGGGAGGGGATTCCTTCGTTCGGCCCTGCCCTGCCGCAGTCAGCCATCATCAAAAGAAACGAAGAGGGCAGGCAATGGCTGCTCACCAAACGTACGTTATACTCTGAGCTAGTTACGGACTGAATCACTGACACGAGCCGTCCATGGCGCGCTGCAGTTATCAACGCCGAGCGGGCTGCATTCCGTTCGCCCAGCTTCCAACAGAAGTTCGAGAACGTGAGGAAGTTCCAACTGCAGTACATCCTGCAGGGCACCAAGCTGGCTGACGACAGGGAGCACACGATTCTCCTCCTTCTGCAGCTCACCAGATGTACGTCGTATGTGTGTGCGCTCTCTCTCTCTCTCTCTCTCTCTGTGCAAAGCCCTTACCTTTGCGTTGCGTCAGTCACACGTCAACAACTGGAAGGAATGCAGGAACAGCTCGAGACTGCGCTCAACGGAGATAATGAGGACGGCACGACGACGAGGCAGGGAAAGCGGCAGAGGCTGACAGCAGCCGAGTTTCAGCAGATCTTCACGCACCTCTGCCCGAGCTGGAAGGGTCGCGAGAACGAGCCGGCCGTGCGGCGACTCTTTGACGACGTCAAGCTCAACGGCGCCAGGGACCGGGGGATGCACTTTGTGGACTTTGCCCGCCTGCTCGACACCCTCGCGTTCGGCAACACCGACCGCAAGCTGGGTCTCCTCTACCGAGCCCTCCTCGGCGCCACACGCGACGAGCCCAGCCAGCGCGAGGGCGGCGGCGTGCTCGAGGCCGTCGTGCCTGCCGATCTCATCAATGAGCTCTCCTTCCCTGGTACACTCTCTCCCACATGGCTGGCATCACCAACGAATCGCACCTGACACATCACCATCGTCGTCGTCTTGATCGTCACCATGCAGAATTCGCACAGAGGGCCCAGACTGACGCTGGTACGACACCCTCCGCTCGCACACCATCATCCCAAAACCCGTCCGTCGTCTCATCAGCGTGCGCGTGCGTGGTGATGCCACACAATGCAGCGTTGGTGGACCTGTTCACCGTGGAGGTGCCGGACGAAGGCAGAGGCCAGCTGTCCATCGTGCCCGACGGCTTCCTGGGCCGCCGGCCCAGCTGGTGGGCCGCGGTGGTGGCCGCCGCCGCTGCCGCCGTCGGTTCGGACGATCAGCAGCAGCCGCCGTTGGGCGAGGACGGCCAGCCCAACGAGTGGTGCGTGCTCTTCTAATCTCTCTTCAGCTTGATGACGACGAAGACAAGGGGCCTCCCCTTGCCCCACCTTCCTTTGTACCATGTCCCTTTTTATATGTTTATAATATATATTTCGTATTTGTTAAAAATTAAATATTCGTTTATCCAATTGTCATGAAGAGAGCACAGGCGGCAACTTCGGCGTGGGGCATGAAGGGGCAGGTGCGTGCGTGCACTGCCCTGGGAGCAGGGGCGCTTGTCGTGCCGCGAGCGTGGGGCTGTCGAGCAAGGGCTACCCAAGCGGGTGGTGCCGCACGAGAAGAAGTCAGCCACGAGGACGTGGTGCGACGCGAGTTCGCTGCCCAGGCAGGCAAGGACTACGACAACCAGGTACGTCTGGTGCACACGTCGTCCTCTACCTCCAGCAGGACTTCCAACACCGGTGGGGTCGTGCTGTGCGCAGCCAGCAAGCAGCGCGCGTATGCTGGGGTGGATCGAGGGCAGCCTGCGCGCGGTCGGAGCTCTCCATCCCAGCCATCACGTGCTTGATGTGGCCGCAGGGACAGGGCGTATGAGGTAATTACTACCCTCCCCACGCAGAGTGTTCCTACTCCCTTGCAGAGGACTCACCCAGAGCCCTCATGCTGTTTGTTCGTGTGGTGGCGTCCAACCAGTCGACTCGTGGCCCCACACGTGAAGGAGGTCACGGCCGTGGACTTGAGCGAGGTACGAATCCACGATGTCGCCTTCAACTTCAACGCCACCATCAGACCGATGACGTGAGGTGGTGTGCGCTGCTGACGTGATGACCTCCCTGCCCACGTGCAGGAGATGCTGGAGGTGGGCCGGGAGAAGGCCAGAATGGAAGGCATCGGCAACGTGCGGTGGAGGGTCTGCAATGCCCAACGCGTACGCCGTCTCGCCACCATCACTTCTCCCCTCAGCGACTCGCTCATTCGGATGCTCAGATACCCTTTGCTGATGGTGCATTCGACGTGGTGGTCGCTCGGCTCGCCGGTACTCTTCTGGCTTGGCCGATGTGTGCGTTGTATGTGTCCGACTGACGCGCACAACCCACCTACCGCAGCGCACCACTGGGAGGCGCCGCAGGCCATCGTTGACGAGATGGCTCGCTGCTGCAAGCGTACGCTTACGCCCCAGCCACACTGGATGGTGTCTGTGTGCGGGGAGAGATTGACCTCACCCTCGTCTCCTCCTGCTTCACAGCCGGAGGGGTAGTCATCCTGGTCGACCGCGTAGCCCAGCCCGATGCCACTCCAGCTCAGCGTACGCAACGCCCCGCCTGGCCACTCCGAGAGAGAGAGAGAGAGCCATCTCACACGTTGACGCTCCAGAGAAGCGCATGAACTACCTGGAGCGCCTGCGCGATCCCTCGCACGTGCGGCTGTGGCGCGCGGCGGAGCTGGAGGGCTTCCTGCAGCGCGCGAGACCGGCGCTGGAGCTGGTGCGTCCGTCCGCGGCCGATGCCAGTGGCATGGACAACGAGGTGACGTTCGACCAGTGGCTGGGCGTCACGGCGCACGGCGAATCGAAGCGCAGCGAGATCGTGCAGGCGCTCGAGGCCGATCTCAACGCGGCCACGGACGATACGGGCATGCGAGTCACGCGAGGGCGTGACGGCGGCCTTCAGTTCCTCTTTTCCTACGCCTTCAGCTCCGCACGACGCGCCTAAAGCGTTGAAGAGAAGAGAAGTCAAGAACGCACGAGAAGTCAAGGTCGTGTTGATGATGATGACGCTGGAGGGCGCTCAGTTGCCCTCCGGTGCCTCGGCATTCGTCACGGTGGCCGGTTGCTTCTTTCGCCTCCGCTTCTTGGTCGTGGTCGTTGTCGTTGTCGTCGTCTCCGGCTCCGTCTTCTTCGACTTAGACTTCGTGCGCCCTTTAGTCCTCTCTTTCCGGGCCGGCAGGGTGATGATCTGGCTGTCCTTGCTCACCAGGCTCACGTGTCGTGACTTTCGCACATGCGTCGCTCTTTGCTCTGTCGTGTCAAAAAGAAGAGCGTAAAGATCACACACAGAGAACAAAACCGCTCGCCTTGCGAAGGAGCATGCATGTGAACGCACCTATCACATCTCGATTGACCTTTAGTCGGTCCTTCTTGCCGTAGATGCCATACCTGCACGCAGAGCAATACACACCCACAAGCGTCAGATCAAGCGTGAACATGCCACTGGATTGATTGTTGCGTACCACTCATCAAACTTCATGTAGCCTCCGCCCACTCGAATCACGACGAAGCCATTGACGACGCTCATCGTCATCACCTAGCCGTGTGTGCGCAAAACACGCAGTGAGGCTAGGTTTGGTTTGAGGGCCATATGTGTGCGTGTGCCGTGGTGGAGGTGATTGCGTGTGTTTACCCTGTTGCAGATCTTGTAGACGTCCTTCTTGTCCTTGACGCGTTCGATGGGGATATCCACCTCCTTCTCCACCATGAGCTTGCCCAGCAAGGCCTCCACGGTCGGTTGAGGCCCGATGGAGGCCGATCGCGATCTGCGTCGCGAAGTCGAGAGGGACGGGCCCACGGGAATCGTCCTGCACGCGCGTACGCACGTGTGTGAGACGACACAAGGCTCGCAAAGCGGCGCTGATGAGGGGAGGAAGGTCTTACGTGGATGAAGACCGGGAGCGCCGAGAGAGGCGGTTCGCTGACTGAGGCGAGAGCATGCCGGCCTTCTTCAATCGCTCCAGGCGTCGCTTCTCCTTCTCCCGAAGCTTGCGGCGCGCCCTCCTCCGCTCCTGCCGCCGCCTCTCCCTTTCCTTGTCCTCCTCGGTCTGCGGCTTCTCCCCCTCGCCGTTGACGACGACACCTTCCTCGCTCCTGTCGCCTTGGTCTTCACCGCTGTTGATGAAGATGGCGGGGCTTTGCGATACGCGAAGCCCGCTGCGGGGCAAGCCGTAGGCAGACGTCGGGGCACTCCAATCGCGCGCAGCCCGCCCGGCGTCGTCGGCGTCGCCCCAGTCGAGATCGTCGTCCTCCTGGTCGCTCGGTGCGCGGCTCGAGGCGCGACTGCTGTCGAATTCGCTGTCGTATTCGCTGCCGCTGAAGACGGGCTGCTCGTCTTCGTTCTCCATCTCCAGGCCGTACGCGTCCTCGGGACTCATAAGCTGAATCTCGTCTTCCATGTAGATGCGCACGCCATCGAATTCAGCGACGTCAACCTCAAGCAACTCGTCCTCGCCGATCTCCTCTTCCTCTTGTTCCTCCTCGTCCTGTTCTTCCTCATCCTCTCCCTCGTCGCTCTCATCTTCGACATCCTCTTCTCCTTCCTCTTCTCCTTCGCTTTCCATGTCTTGATTGCTACGATCGTCGTCGTCGTCGTCGCCTTCGTCCTCTTCCTCTGCTTCTTCGTCTTCACCTCTGTCGTTATCGTCCTGCGCGTCCTCGGCCTCTTCCACGTCAGGAGTCGCTTGCGGTTCCGTTTCGAGCTTCTCCTCCTCCTCGCTCTCTGCTTGCTCCTGCGTGAGAGTCCCTTGTTCGCTCTCCATCAACGCAGCCGCAGCTTCGGCCTCCTCACGACGCTGTAGTTTTTCTTCGATCGCTCTCTTTAGCTGTTCCTCCTCTCTTCTCTCGTTCGCTTCCCTTTCCTCTTGTTCTCTTCGAGCCTCCTGCTCCTCCGCTCTCCTCCGCTCTTGCTCCGCAGCTGCGGCGGCGCCCTCGGTCTCCTCGCGCTGTCGTTGCTCTGCCTCGACTCGCTTCCGTTCCTTATCTTCCTCCTCCTCCTTGAATCTCAATCGGTCTTGTTCCTCCGTCGCCAGTCGCCTCACTTCGTTGGCCTCCGCCATCAGCTCTTCCGCCTCCGCCCTGTGCTCCTCCTCTTCTCGTTCCCTTTCCACTTGCTCATGTCGAGCTCGCTCTTCGGTCGCTGCCCTCGAGCGCTCCTCGGCCGCTGCCGCCTGCTGCTTTTGCTGGAGTCTGAGCGCCTCCTCTTCTCTGTGTTGCTCTTCCTCCTGCTGCTGCGCAGCAAGCCTTCGCTCTTCCTCCTCTTCCTCCTGTTCGGCTTTCCTCTGCTGCTCATCAGCTATTCGCGCCTCTTCCTCGGCCCGTCTGTCATCTTCCTCTTGGCGCATTCGCTCTTCGTTCGCTTGCCTCCTCTCTTCTTCTTGTCTATCCTCTTCTGTCCGCTGGAGCTCCCATTGTCGCCTTTGCTCTTCCTCCTCCGCCTCGTTCTCTTGCTCCGCCCGTAGCCGCTCCTCTTCTTTTTCTTCTTGCTCTGCCGCTTGTCTTCGTTCTTCGGCTCGCCTTCGTTGCTCGTCCGCTTCTTCGAGCTGCTTTCGCTGGTGTTCTTCGTTCGCCCTCTGTCGCTCCGCTTCTTCGACTGCCTCATCCTCTGCTAGGGCCTTCCCTTCTGCCTCCTCTTCCTCCCCCTCGGTCGCTTCAATGGGCCTCTTCCTCTCCTCTTCTTCCGATTCCTCGGTGACCTGCCTCCTCTTGCGCTCGTCATCTTCCCGCAGTCGCTGCTCTTCTTCAGCCTCGATCCGCGCGCGTTCGGCGTCACGTTCCGCTTCCTCCCCTTCTGCGTCCTCCTGCACAGGATCGCGCTCTTCCATCTGCTGCGCATCTTCCACTTCCTCCTCGCCAGCTGCGCTTTGCATTGCTGCGAGCTGCCGCTGAGCTTCCTCGTCCGCGAGCTGATCGTCTGCTCGTGGCGGCTGAGGGTGTGCGTCCCCGACGCTTGGCGCTGCCTCTATCTGCGTCTCTTCTTCGTCGGTCCTCGAGCTTGCCTCCTCTTCAGCTCTTAGCGCTGCTTCGCTCTCCGGCTGCAGCCGTTCCGCTTCCTCGTTGGCCTCGAGATGTTGTCCCTCGGCGCCGACAATCTGCTGAGCTGCCGCAATCTGATGCGCCGCAGCTTGTTCCGCCTCTTCGGCCTCGCGTTGTGCCTTTCCTTCTTCGTCGGCCAGGCTTCGCATCATCGCTTCGCTCTGTCGCTCTTCCTCTCCGGCCCTAAGCCGCTCTTCGTCGTTGGCTCTTCGTGTTGTGTCGATATGTCGCTCCCGCTCCTGCTTCTCGGCCTCGTCCGTTTCTTCGGCTTCGGCTAGCTTCTCCGTTTCGGTCTCCCTTTGCTCTGACTCTTCCTCGCTCCCTTTATCGGCTTCCCTCATTCCCTCATCTTCCTCGCTCTCTGCGGCCTCGTACTCGCTTCCCTTTTCGTCATCCTCCTCGGTCGCTTTCTCCGTCTCTGTTTCATCCGATTCCTCCTCTACCCTCTCTGCCTCCTCCACTTCATCCGCCTCGTCAGCTTCGTCAGCCTTGTCCGTTTCGTTCGCTTCGTCGACCTCTTCCACTAAATCCGCTTCATCCGCTTCGTCCGCTTCATCCGCTTCATTAGCCTCGATAGCCTCGTTAGCAGTTTCCTTCACGTCCGCCTCGTACGCTGCATCTCCTTCCCCCACTTCATCCGCTTCATCCACTTCGTCAGCTTCATCAGCCTTGTCCGCCACGTCTGTTTCTTCTGCCTCGTCCGCCTTATCCGCTGCATCGCCCTCCACTTCATCCGTTTCGTCAGCTGCATCGCCTTCCTCCACTTCATCCGCTTCATCCGCTTCGTCAGCCTCGCTAGCCGTTTCCTTCACGTCCGCCTCGTACGCTGCATCGCCTTCCTCCACTTCGTCCGCTTCGTCAGCTTTGTCAGCCTTGTCCGCCGCGTCCATTTCTTCTGCCTCGCCCGCCTTATCCGCTGCATCGCCCTCCACTTCCTCCGTTTCGTCAGCTGCATCGCCTTCCTCCACTTCGTCCGCTTCATCAGCTTCGTCAGCCTTGTCCGTCGCGTCCATTTCCTCTGCTTCGCCCGCCTCGTCCACTTCATCGACTTTCTCCGCCTTGTCCGCCTCCTCAACTGGCTCCGCCTCTTCCGCCTCGTCAGCTTCATCGGCCTTTTCCGCTTCATCAGTGCCCTTCGCTTCGTCTACTTCGTTAGTCTCCTCTGCCATTTCCGCCTCGTCCGCTTCATCAGTGTCCGTTGCTTCGCCTGCTTCATCGACCTCGTCCGCTTCGTCCGCTTCATCAGCCTCCTCAACTCTCTCCGCTCCATCCTCCGCATCTGCTCCACTAACCTCGTCCGCCTCAGTCTCTGGCTCTTCATTCGCTTCGTCAACCTCCCCCGCATCCTCCGCCTCTGCTTCATTCACTTCGTCCGCCTCGTCAACCTTCTCCGTTTCTGTCTGCTCAGCTTCTTCAACTTCATCCGCCTCATCCGCTCCATCGACCTCGTCTGCCTTCTCTGCCTCGTCCGCTTCATCCACTCTCTCAGCTTTCTTCGTGGCGTCTGCCTGTTTCACTTCATCCGCGTCCGTCTTCTCTGCCTCGTCCACTTCATCTGCGCCATTCGCCTCCTCCGTTCTAGCCACCATATCCGCCTCATCAGCCCTTCGTGCCGTCTCCGCCTCGGCTCCATGCTGAGCGGCAGCCGTATCCTCTGCCTCGTTTTCATCCTCCGCTTCCGTGCCGCCAGCCTTGTGTGGCGTCATCGCTTGCCGCTCTGCTTCGTCGGCAGCCCTGCGCCGTACCTCTTCCACCAGTTGCTGTTGGTGCTTCTGCTGCTGCTGCTGCTCATCTGCTGCCTTGCGCTGGGCCTCGCCCAACTGCCGCTCCGCTTCAGCTGCCCTGCTCTCGGCCGCGCGGCGTGCCGCGAGGCGCCGTCCCTCCTCTTCCCTTTCCTCTTGGACTCGGCGCTCGTCTTCGTCCTGGCGCTTGCGCTGCTCCTCGAGGATCCTCCGCCTCTCCGTCTCTTGCTCCTCCTCTTCCTTTGCCTGCTTCCGCTTCTGTTGCTCCGCTTCGGCTTCGTGCTTGCGCTCTCGTTCTTGTGCCTCCGCAGCTTCGGCTTCCTTCCTCCTCAGCTCTTCACGTTCGCTGTTTCTTGCCGCGTTGCCCTTTGCTTCTTCTTCGTCCTTCTTTGTCTCCCGTTCCGCTCGCTGCCTGGCCAACTCCTCGTCCTCGCGCTTCTTCCTCTCCCGCCTCGCCGTCGCCGCTTCCTTCTTGCGTCGGAGCTTCTCTTCGACCTTGCGCATCTCCGCTTCGATCGCGTCCTCCATGTGCTCCATCAGCCGCTCCTCCAGCGCTTTCGTGTCCACCACCGGCGCTGCCGCGACGATCGTCGTATGTGGTCGCGCGCCGTGCCGTGTCTTGCCCTCTGCAGAGGCGGCGCGTCGCTCGTCGACGCGGCCGTCCGATTCCTCGACTAGCTCCGAGTCGCCGTCCCACTCCATCCCGTGGTCCTTGCCAACAAGGCCAATAGAGCGGACGTGCATCAGTGCGTCGTCCGCTTCGTCATCCTCCTCGCCCTCGTCCTTGTCGTTGGCGTCTTCCTCTTCGTCATCGATGTCTTCCTCGTTGTCGGCACGAACGAGGTAGCAACACACGAGAAGGAGCAGGACCGCGAGGATGGCCGCCAAGAGAACGAGGAGCGCGTCCACGGCTCGCTCGCCCAGGCCGGGCACGGTGATCTCGCGCTCGAGGACGTAGAGCTGAAGGTCGCTCGCGACGATCTCCATTTTGCCACGGCCCCACATCATCAGCGCGCGTGCCACGCACGCCACGACCAACGCGTAGGCGACAATCACCACTAGGTACCGCCACCATCGGCCGCCACCGACCACCGCCTCGATCAGATCGAAGTTATCTTCGTCGTCGTCGTCGTCGTCACAGCCGCCATCGCCGTCGTCGAAGCTATACCGCTCGCGCTGATCGATGTCTCCGAGAAAGCAGAGCAAGCGCGCTTGTCGCTTGGTCGCGGCCGTCGATCGTTTGTGCTGCAGCTGCTGCGACTCGAGTCGCCAGAACTGCCACAGGGCAAAGGTTACGTCGTCGTCGCTCGGCCGCTTGCGGCGGGCGTCATCATCGCTGTGCAGGAGGCGCCCCAGCTGTCGGATGTGAGCGCGAGTGACGTCGGTCGTGCGCCGGTCGATGCCGAACGTGCGCGCGAGGTATCGCTCCAGCGCGGCCTCCGCCACCGGCACACTCTGGCGCAAGGCGGACCACGCTGCTCCCTCGCCGCCGTTCTCCATCGCTCGAGCTTTAGAACCTTGCGAACACGCGTCACCTGTCCTAAACAATCGAAAA
>CDFA01023069.1:0-22135 GCA_000826305.1 Acanthamoeba healyi | reverse complement strand
TCCGTGCAGCAGTTCTCCTCCCTAACCACCAGTGCCCTTTGTCTGCTGCGCAGATAAAGCCGCTCATATGGGTGGAAGCGATCGTAAACGTGCACCAGCACTCGCGCGTCGAGTACCTCATCAAGGTATCCACCATTTGCCCTCCGAACGCAGAGAGCATTCGCCGCAAAGCGCGAGACTCACACTTGCTGTGCGAGTGCAGGCGCGAGCCCAGTTCAAGACTCGCTCGACTGCCAAGAACGTAAACATCTTCGTGCCTGTGCCTCCCGATGCGGACTCGCCCAAGTTCAGAACAAACTCGAATGGATCTGTGAAGGTACCTTACCTCACCAATCAAACTATCCTCCACTCCCTCCCTTCCTCCTATGTGCGTGTTTCCCATCCGTCGTGCTGTTGCGCTTAACACGCGGCTTGCAGTACGTGCCGGAGAAGGATGCCATCTGTTGGCACATCCCCAGCTTCCAGGGCGGCAAGGAGTTCCTACTCCGGGCACACGTTGCACTCCCCTCGACTGGCGGTAACTCCTTCTTCTCTCCTCCATCTTACCCCCACACCGCTCTCAAACGTCTGTCTCCGCGTTGGCCGCACACTCACACCTTCCTGCCAGGAGGGGACGAGGACGCACCTAAGTTCGCGCATCCGCCCATCACCGTTCAGTTCGAGATTCCCGGCTTGCCCGTGTCCGGCCTTCAGGTCCGGTACCTCAAGGTGTTTGAGCGCTCGGGGTACGAGATCGTCCACCCGCTTCATTCGCCACTTGATCCCCCTCCTCCCGGACCTCGTGTCCCGCGCTCCTGGACCTGACGTTTTGCTCGACGTGATTGTACAGGTACCAAGCGCTCCCATGGGTGCGTTACGTGACGATGAGCGGGGACTATCAGTTCCGCCTCGCTTGATCTCACGTCTTCGCCTCAATATGCCCGACGCTTCGCTAGCCCCCCAACATACAACACGCCTTCCACCCAACCAGCAACAGGCAACGCACGAGGCGTTGTGGTTGCGGTTATTTGAACTCTACAATGAACATCGATCTCCTCCACTTGGTGGCCGTATGCTGGCAGGCACAAACACGTCACGTTGGTGGGCCGTCGCTCGGCTTGCCGTTGGCGGCGGCCGCGAGACGAGACTCGAGAAGGAAGGACAGCCCGAATGCCGCCGCGCCGTTGGCCACCGCCATGCAGAACACGGGGAACAGGCCTCGCTGTGTGGTCAGGCGCTGCGTCCACGTTTGCGCGCTGTGGGCGTGTCACGACACAACAGCGGCCATATAGGTAAGCGAGGCGTGCAACAACAGCCGCGGGCTCGCGTCACGACAAACGTACCGGAAGCGAGGAAGCAGCCCGAGGAGGCCCGCTCCAACGAGGGTGCTGCCCACCGCCATTCGCTCGTAGGCCGTAGGTGCGATCATCCCTGCGTCGAGGCTGTACAGCGGGTATCGGCCCTGCATTCATCATCGTCAACACACACGCACGCACACACATCAGATCACTCTCAGTGAGAAGGTGTCGTGGGGGATGGTAGCGGCGTTGTCTGCACCTCCTGCTGAGTGCTGTCCTTGGCCTTGCGCGTGGTGAGTGTGCGCCACAGGGAGGCCGGTGGTAGTGGTAGCAGCGGCGCCGAGGCTGGCCGCGGGTGGTAGAAGAGGAAGAACTCCTTGCCCGGCTGGCCGAAGAAGTCGATAATGGTTTCGGCCTGCATCATGCAGGACGGGCACTCGAGGTCAAGCCGGCTCGGGAAGTTGGCGTCCTTCTTCGACGTCCCCACGTACTTGTTCCTGGATGGCACGATCATCATCATCATCACTCCGAATGTCAGACACCAACGCCTTACCAAGACATGGCGCCGCCGCACGCACGCACCTCTGGCTGAGGAGGAGGGCGGAAGGTGTGAGCGTGTGCGAACCCATCAGGCAGCGTGTATTCGAACTCGACGGTGAAGTCGAGCGTGTGCTGGCTGTTGAACAGTCGATCGACCCCTCGCCGCGCGTGCTTCCACTTGTCCATTAAGGCGTCGTCCCACTTCCTCTCCTCCTTCTCCTTCTCGGGGCTCTGCTTGTTGGCATCGGCACCATCATAGTCGTCGTCGTAGGCTTCGGCGATGGGCACGGCGCGGAAGCGGGTCACGGTGGCCTTGGCGGCCGGCCACTCCATGCTGGCGTAGCCCGCGTACACGGTCATCGCGCCATCGACGGCCATTGGGACGCCAAGCGCCACCGGCACCACAACCGCCGCTGTGCGCGACAGCCAACGTAGCCCTCCTCCCCCACGCATTTATGCCTGAATTAAAGTTTAAAATCAATAAATCAAAGAAGTACCGACGTGGAAGAAGAAATGAAAGGAAAAGAAAAGGAGAAAACCAAAACGATACCACGACAAGCAGCATGAGCGCGCCGGCCACCTCTGCATCGCGCCGGTGGGTTTCGCTCCTCAGCTCCTCCTTTGCACAGTGCTCCGAAGAGGTACCTCCCCCCTTTTGGCATGTCAACACGTTTTGGGAGGGCTGTAATGTGCAATCGGACCATGACGCGAATGTGTGGGCTGGCTCTCTGGTGCCTCACCAACGACGCAGGCCGGAGTGTACGGGCAGTGCCTGTCCAAGAAGCTGACGGAGCTGGAGAAGGGCGTGTGCGAGAAGGAGTTCGTGCACTTCAACACCTGCATGCAGCACGCCATCGTACCCCCCTCTCTGCTCGCTGCCCCCCACTCGCGCGCATGACGGTCCCCCTCCCCTCAAGGTGCACTGACACCCCCTCCCCATCCCCGTGTGTGTGCGCGAGCAGAAGAAGGGCAAGGGCCGCAGATGAGCTTCACCCCCGCTAGCCCTCTCTCTACCCAACCCCTTCCGTTCTTGTACAGGATGACGCTCTCTGCCAACAGCAACAGCATCACCACCACAGGCGACCGCGGGGAGACGTGTGAGTGGTCTTGCCTTGCACCGACCCAATGTGCACAATACGGGGTTGTTGTTGTGTGCAAGTATGTGGGGTGCATCCCATCCTTCCGCGGGGGGGTGTGCGCCTCGTTGGCCGCGAGCGCGGTCGAAAAGAGGCGGAGAAGATGGTGGAAATGCGAGGGGCATTGCTCGACGGCCCCCCGCACGGCTGGCTCTCGTGTTGGCCTGTAGGGGCTAGCTCGCCAGCTTGTTGTTACTTGTTATTATCCGCACCAGCTCATACATAGCCATCGAGCACGCACACCCCAGTACCACACGCACACCCAACAAACACACACACATCAGCGATGGCAACCGAGTGGCTCAAGCTCAAGGCGGCCGAAGTCGGCGCCAGCCTCCTCCAGTCGAAAGGTGCGCACACTGTAACGCACGTGTGCATGTGCTGCCCCTTGTGTGCAACTGAGACAGTGATGGGGTGGTGTGAGTGTGAGGTTTTACCTCCTACTGACGTCACCTGCTTCGACCTCAACTTCAGCGCCTCTGGGGCAGGTCCATCTGTACCTGTGCGCGCTCCACTTCTACTCGGGGGACGTGAAGCGGCAGGTGGAGGCGCACCACTACTGCTCCTGTGTCAACGACGAGGTCCACCAATGCGTACGTGTGCTGTCGCGTGCGCAGCTCAATGACCGCGCGGTGTTTGTTGATGGCCGATGGGGACACCCAACAACAACAACGACGACAACGTGCGTGCATGCGTGCAGCTCATCTTTGATTCCAACGAGGAGAACGCACGCTTGATCGGAGTGGAGTACGTGGTCTCGGAGCGACTCTTCAAGGGCCTGCCCGAGGAAGAGAAGAAGCTGTGGCACAGGTGTGCACTCCACTGTCACGCGCAGTCTCCTGCGAAAGAACTTGACGTCGACCTAACATGCAATGTGTGTTGTGCGTATGCAGTCATCACTACGAGGTCAAGTCGGGCATGCTGGTACTCCCGGGCGTGCCCACGATAGCCGAGCACAAGTTCATGGAGGGCTTCGTCAAGACCTACGGCAAGGTGTTCCACTTCTGGCAGGTCGACCGCGGGGACGAGCTGCCCCTCGGTCCGCCTCGCCTGATGATGGCCCTCACGGCCGATGGTACGCCCCCCCCCCAATCCCGCCATCATCATCACCATCGTGGTGGCCATTGCACCTCTCACCACACACTCGTGTACACCACACAACAGAGCAACTGGACAAGGACTTGCTTGGGCGGGTGCACGGCAAGCTGGGCATCGACACGGAGGCCTGCCGGAAGGGACGAGAGGTGGGTGCTCCTCCTCCTCCATTCGCTGGCTGCGAACGTGCGCGCGCTCACATCACAGAACACCTTCTCTCCCGTGTGCGCACCAAACACCAGGACATACCGGTGCCGGAGGTCGACCCGGGCGCCAACTCGTGGGAGAAGGGCCCGGCCTACCAGATCGAGCTCAAGCAGGCCACCGGCTCCAACGCGTCCCTCTAGCAAGTCCCTCCGCGCGCGCAGCCGGCAGACAAGAAGGAACACGAGGGCTGAGAGGCCAGAGTTGGCTTGTCGTTGTTGGCCTGGCTGTACAGGAGAAGGAGAACACGGATGATGATGATGATGAAGGGATGAAGGGATGGCACGTCGCCTACTTGGCGCTGGACGGGGGCAGCATGAGGAGGCGCGTGAGGAATGTGCAGAGGGTGTTGACAAGGGCCGTGAGATCGGCCTCCTCCTGCCGGTCCTCCTCGACGACGCCCACGGACTCGTTCAGTCGTCGGCAGATGTACAGCCGCGGCTGGCCCGTACCGCCAGAGGCGTCCGCTGCATCGTCGGCGCTGCCCGACGCGGCCGCCATGGTAGTGAGCGAGGGCGACGAGGGGGCCGACGATGTAGATGAGAGCCACGGCATGTTGAAGACGGCCTGCTGCGGCGGAGGAGATGAAGGCGGCGACGTTGGCAGCAGGGCCACGCCCGGAAGGACGAGATGGATCAGGAGGTCAGGCGACGAGGCCGACATGAGGAACAGGTGGCGGCACTGGGCGGTGAGCAGGACGTGGGCGCGCTCGCGGTAGACCTCGCCCAGGTACTTGAGAACCTGGGCCCACGGCAGGCCCATGCTGTACATGATCGACAGCGACGGATCCGCGTCGTCGACGGCGCGCCACCGAGCCATCTGCATCAGCAGACACACCTCGGTTTCGGTCATCACGTTCGAGCCATCCGCCGAACCTACACACCACCACCACACAGCAACGTCAAAATCTGGAGGAGGCTCTTCTCACACACGAGAGGGCGTGCACGACGAGGATGGTGCACGTACCAGAATATGGAGGGAGCTTCCTGAGCTTGTACCAGAGGTCGTCCCTGCGCCGATGCATGGCAGCGGTATCGACTACCTCGCGCAGGCGCCGTGCTGCAGCCTCGCCCACCTCGCCCATGGCGCCAGCGATGTCGATGTCCAAGTCGAGTTCGCCCACAGCCGACGGAGCGCGAGGCGATGCCAGGGGCACAGTGTGCGACGGCGTGGTGCGGAGAATGAACATCTTGATCCGCATCGTGCGGAGCGTGTGCGCTGTTGCAGACGTCTCCTGTTGCACCAACGTCGGTTGGCGGCTGGTACCACCCAGCATACTGCCCTCTCGTCCTCCGGGCAGCAGCTTGCCGACGAGACTGCCCTCGCGCCCGCCTGAGAGAATAGAGGACGCAATGTGCGCAGTGTTCGACACTGCTCCGTTGGCTGCTCCCGGCGTAGATGTGACAGAGGACGCCGTCGTTGTCGCTGATGTGGCAGTCGAGATGCCCAATGCCGACAACCGATTCGAAGAGGCGGCGGACGATGAAGAAGACGAAGAGCTGATGGTGTCGGGCAGCACAAAGGCGACCACCGAATAGACCTCATGCAGCTGCGACGCTGGCGTCGGCGCTGTGAAATAGAACGCTGGGACGATGCCGCGTGCCTGTGGCGAGGATACACAGTCAATTGACTGTCCACCAAAGCCCAAGCGGACACCACGCGTACAGGTTGGGGAGGAGCGTACGTCGAGAGTGCGAAGGCCGTAGCGGGGGGCATGTCGGCAGATGAACTGGAAGAGTTCAATGGGTCCTAAGCGAATGCCATTATTGGGCAGCGGGATTGATAGGATGCGAGCAGCGAGCTGGTTGCGCGCGTAGGAGGGAGGCGCCGGCACGTCTTGCGACAGCGAGTGGAGAGTGGCAAGCCACTCAGCCGACGGTAGCGGAGGCGGCATGTCGTCTGGCGCCGCCAAGAACGAGTGCAACGCCTCGACGTGGAAGTCGTATACAGATGACCCTGTTCGACAGGAAACCAAATTGTCAGCAGACCAAAGCACGACGTGCAACGCACAGAACATGAAGAAGGGAGAGAGGAGCAGAGGATGCCAAATGGGTCGTGTGAGCAGAAAGCAGAACGGGTGATGGTACCCAAGTGGAGTTGGTGGCGCACGCGGCCGCACTCGCGAACCATCTGCTTGCCCCAGTTCTTGCTGCGGGATTCGGCTGGAGGTGCGGGCAGCTGCAGGCAGTACACGTCGCAGGCGACGAAACGGCTGCGGAGCGCGACCGCGAGCAGCATCACGCCTTCGTCACCCACCGGTTTGTACAAGTACGCCGTCCGCCCTTGGTCCTTTGTTGCACCAGTGCACAACAGAAATACGTGAGACCAACGCACATACGCACGCAGACACGACCAATGCAACGTACTTTGTCGTTATCGGCGAGGCGAGCGGCAGGGAGGGTGGTGCCCCCGAGAAGTTTGAGGTAGCGTGTGTACTGCTCCAGGAACTTGTAGGCAACGTCCAGCGCCCATGAGTCTGAGTCGGCCTGGACAGGCTGTGATGACAGGTACAGTTTCTCGGACGAGGGCGGTGGTGTTGGTCGCTTGCTGATGACGGCGTTGAACAGGAACGGCACACGATAGCAGCACACGACGCGTGCCGAGTGGGTGATCAGCTGCGCGTGGCCTAGCGCGTCCCGCCCGTCGTTCCGACCCGAGATTGCGTTATGTCGCCATTGGGAGGTCACGCGTACGAGCTGGTACAGTTTCTTCATCTGCACGCCGTGTTTCGCCCACGTTCAAGGCAAGTCAGATTGAAAGATGACCGACCAACGCCAATGCGCAGGCATCGTACCCGAGCGTGGTGGTGCTCAGCAATTTCCTTGAGCTGATGGCCGTGTCGAGCGAGCGGATTGGGCTCGTGCGCGAGCAGAGTACGGTGGAGGGGCACAGCTGGCGACTTGTTCTGCAGTATGAGGTCAAAGTCCTCTTCCTTGACATCGCTATCCCTGCCTCTAGAGGGGGTTGCTCCCTGGCTCGCCGAGCCACCGCCCGTGCTGCGCGCTGCGCCTCCCCCGGCTTCGCGTCTCGCCTCAGATTTGGGCGTTTGTGGGGGCAAGGCCGGTTGTGGGATTAACGCCTCCATTCCCTGCGCGCGCGTGTGGTCAGTACTATGCTGGCGGAAGGGGCACAAAGAAGGTTTACCTCTATGGAGAAGGCAGAAGCCGAGCCGCCCTTATCTCCAGCACCGCCCTTGGGCGTGGCAGGCATTGGAACGCCGCGGAGAAAGCGCAACGCCGCCGGGATCTGTCGGCCGGGTGCCGGACCGCCAGGGCTCGCCGATGAGCCGCCAGCTGGCACAGGCTTGGGCAGCTGTCCTAACCGATGGAAGAGTCCCATTTTCTGCAGATGGAGCGATATCAGAAGACGTGTGGCGGGCGTGGTGTACGAGTCGCGTGTGACGTGTACCTGATACAGAATACGTTGCAGCAGGACGTCGCGTTGGCGAGCCCATCCGGCGTGCTGCTCGACAAAGGACGAAAGGCGCTCGGTCAACGACGCCGCCCAGTTATAGGTGAGGATTTCGGCTCGATCGGCAGTGATCTTGCCGATGGCGAACCACCGGCGCCGGCCGGCGGCCTGATCCACCGATAGTCCGCTGCCGCCCACTCCAATGCTTATGCCGCTACCGCCACCGCCGCCTCGCACGACGCCAGCCACCTGCGCGAAGAGTGTGTACTGAGGCACGGCGGGACCTTCCTTGCGGTCTTCCTCGAACTGCGCTGTATCCTTATCGCCCACGACGATGGTGAACTGGAACTTTTGCTTGTTGGCGATCAAAATCTTGGGCACTCTCCGTGTCTGATGAGCGACAGCAGCGGTAAGTGAACAGCTGACCAAAACGGTGAGGAGGGAAAATGTGGCCACATACCTCCACGCTTTGGAGAGCGTCTGGGTAGCGCACGAGGAGAGTGGGCTTCGATGCCGGTCGCATCTCATGCAACAACGCCAACAGGCTGGTCACGAATGTCTGCCATAAGGACCAGGCGGTGAGCGCGACGAACGATTGATTGATTGCATCATCAAAGGGGGTGCCTAACCTGCAACTCCCAGGCACCCATGGACACGGGACCGCCCACGAGGTTGACCGAGGGGCTGTTGATGGCTGCCGCCTGCTCCATCAAATCGCGGGCGGCCAATGGTACCGCTGACTGTCGGAGCGCGCTTGTCTCCAGGGCATAGTCCAACAAGGCCTTGCGGAGAGTAACACACAGTAAAGGGCCGTCTTAGCGATCGCGATGGCACGGTAGCATAGAACAGGAGCACGCGGATAGAGCACGGATGAGGGTAGAGTGGTTTTGTGGTACCTGGTGCATTCGCTCCGTGAGCTTCTGGGAGAGAGCGTCAATGGAGAGACCACCGCGGCCCCACATATCTATCGCGATGCGGAACCTGCACTCTCCCTCGTCTAACCGAGTCAGGGACGGGGAGTATTGAGGGAGCTGCGCCCGCACGATGCTGAGCCACTCATCGCTCTGAGGGCGGTCAACTGCCTGCGGCACGTGAGGAACCCGCAGCACTGTCCTCCCCTGGGCGTCCAACAGCCGGATGAACACACACGCCATTCCCTGTCCAATCTCGCCTCCGGCGCCACCAGGGCCTGAGGCAGCGCCCTGGTTGTAGAGGAACATGAAGTCGGCTTCTGTGATGCTCTCCTTAGGCTCACCGGTCCGCTGCTCGTCTTCTACTGCCGGAAGAGACCCCGCCACCGGAACAGGGACGGCGTCAAGTTCGCCAGTGACGCTCGGCGAGTCTAGAGAGGCTCGTCCAGCGGCTGACGGCCCAGCGAACTGCATGCGATACAGCAGCCTGACCACATACGACGTTACCTAAGATGTTCAAAATGCTGGACAAGGCAAGGGGCTGTAAGAACGTACAGGAGAAGGTTCTGCCGAAGGAGGTGGAGGTAGAGATAGCAGTCGGTGAGGACAGATGGCAGGCCTAGGGTCAACGACTTGTCGGGCGTGGGCGAGGGCTGGAGGAAGGCCACATCCTCGGTGGTAAGCTTCAGCAGCGGGTTGCGCAGCAGCAGGCTCGAGATGACGGCCAAAGTGGTCGAGGAGAGACGGCTTTCTACCACCTGCAGTAAAAATAGGAGATGTGCATTGAGCACCACATACACACACAAGGCAGCAGTGATACTGTGGGGTGGGGAAGCTCACTTCGCGCAGTTGATCGGCGATTTCGGCACCAACTTCCTCGACACCAAACACTTCGACCTGGAGCACGTAGCCGGTCTCCTCCTCGAAGCTCTCCTTGTCTGCACGGATCAGCGACATCTCGCCGCTCCGCGACCCCATTCGCTTGAACTCCTGGCTGTCACGGAGCGCGGTGACCTGGGGCGATCGCATCTGAGGCTTACTCTCTAGTTCAGCCTTCTTTGGTGTTGCCAATTGGCTAGCTCCTTCGTGCGATGCCTTGGTGGTCGCAGCAGCGGCTGCAGCGGGCAATTCAGAACGGGTGCCGACTATCGGCGAGACCTCCTTGCCCTCCTGCTGAGCCTCGGCCTGGGCCACTGTGAGGGCCGACAGGCGCAGATAGAAGGTGTTCCCAGTTTTCTCCTGATCCAGCGAAACGACGACAGGCCAAGGCTCCGGTGAGGTGCAAGCAAACGGCAAAAGAACACACAAATCGGCGTCAACGTACCTTGTAAACGAACATGTGTCTGCGGTTGCCGATGGCAAAGGGATCGAGCACAGCTCCGATCACGGCGCGAAGAGCGGCTTCCGGCTCGAGTCTGCGATGGAGGGGGAAGCGGATGACGTGAACCCGCGGACAGGCAAAGCGACCAGCTCGATAGGCCTCAACGTCGAAGAACAGTGGATTGGCCCGCTGATCACGATCAAGACCATAAGCGTTAAAATCAAGATAACGGTGCCGATGTGCTGGTCAGTCAGCGATGAAGCGCAGAGGAGCGTTACCTCTTTGCCGACGTGAAGGACGAAGTTGTCTTGCCAGGGGCTGCGCTGCGCTTTCTCCTCAGCGCCTTCGGACGGCGGGATGAGAAGCGCTGAGCAGTGGGACGTTTTGTGAAGTGACCTGCAATGCACATACATCGGTGAGCAGTTGAAAAGCTGAGCGCAGTTCGTGCAGCTGCGGTAGAAGAGACATACCACAAGAGGATTTCCTGGTTCACGCGGCGAACGAGGTGCGCAATCGATCGCTCGGCACGCATGACCACCGCACGAGCCTCCTCTGCTGTGAGCCGACCTCGCTGGAATCGCAAACGCACCCTCGGGCCATTGATCCGGCTGTCCTCTGGCGTGATGATGAGCCAATAAGGCAGCTTGTTTTTCTCGGCCTTGCTCTCCAGACTCTCGTCGCTGTCTTCGGCTTCGTCCTCGCTGGTCTGCTCTCGCATGAAGTCACTGGTCTCTCCCTCTTCCATGTTGTCGTCGTCATCGGCTGCTTCATCGGGCAGAGCCAAAAAGTCTTCTCCCACGGGCTGCAGTCGAAGAGCGTCCGCCTGCGCCTGTGGCCGCGCCAACTGCCGCAGGAATAATTGCATGCCCTTGCCCGCTTCCTGTACAGGGCAACATGGGGCACCCACCGTAAGCAAGACGAACGGGATCACTCGCCAAGGTACCAAGTTCGACATACCAGGAAGACGAGCGAATGCAAGGCGACGTGGCGTCTGCCATTTGGCAGCGAGTCAATCTGGGTAAGTGATCGTTGTTAGCATTAGAAACACCATGCGTGGAACAGAAACAATGTTGCTCCTCACCTGCTGCACGACGACACCCAGGGTGTCTTCACGGAGGTCAACACCGCCAGCGGGGCCGAGACGAAGGGACTGACGGATTTTGTCGAGCGTATAGAGCGTGAGCGAGGCATGGATCTCTGCTCGTAGCACGGTCATCGCGTTGAGAATCGGAGCCGGCAGCGTGTTGTAGGGGCGCGGAATGTTATCGTGAAGGCTCGCTTGGCCCGACGCGTGATTGCCATGCGACTGTGAGCGTCCGTGGTGGTGATGGTCGGAACTGGACGAGCGATATCGGGTGATGAGCAATTAGACTAGGGCAGCGCAAATGACCACCAGCAGGCGAGTGAGTAAGGCTTACCGCCGGACGTTGGTGCCTCGGGTGAGCTCCTCGAAGTAGTCACCGGTGGCAGCGCTTCTGGGCGTGGGCAATGGCGGCAGAGTGAGCGCCACCACCTGCAGCACCACCTTGCCCCGCGATGAGCGGAGAAATGAGGCACTGCCGTGAGAATGGAGATAGTCGAATGCGTCCGCATCCGCATCCTCCTGCGTCGAGAAAATGAAGGAGGAATGGTGTCAGGAGCTAATCAACACCCAGCCATAGAGCAGGAAGAGAGTACATGGATGTCAGGATCGTCTGTGTCCGTGTCGGTGGAGAAGCTGCGCAGCGGCTTGGGTGCAGCACCGTAGGTCATGCCGTCAGTTCCGGTGTCGGTGTCCTCGCCGATGTCCGTTGCGTCCGTGACGTCAGTGTCGTCGCCGTAGGTGTCGTCGTTGTAGTCCGACAGCTCAGCCCCGCTGCCCATAGAGTCCTTCATCCCGCTACCGTCGTCAATTAGCGCGTTGAGCGCTTCCTCGTCGGCGTCAATGTCAGTATCCTTGGCCTTGCCCGACGAAGCTCGAGCCACTGCCATTGAAATCGGGTCCACCTTGAGGAAGAACGGGAACGGGAATACGCCCACGGCCGCATTACGTCGCATGAGGCTAGCCGATGGTAGCGGCTGAGTCATCATCATCTGCTGTTGTGACTGCGGGGCGTAGAAGAGGAGCTCCTCCTTCCAGAATGACTCCTCGTCGTCGCCACCGCCGCCGTCCTCTTCGTCGTCGTCAGCCGTGTCGTCGGCTTCGCCGATGGCATCGCTTGATTTGCCCATATAGAAATAGAGACCCGCCGAGCCGGCGGTTACAGGTCGATAGGCCTCGGCCACGATGCTGCGCAGCCGCTCCTCTAGAGCCGGGATGGAGTCAGTTTCGGGTGCATGCGCCCGCAAGATGCGAAGGTACTGCGAGAAGTCGACGGGCATGTGGTATTGCGCGCACGTCGCCATGCTCTGCATTCAGAATAGAATGAGCATACACACTCGGGTTAGCGACGAAGCGTTGAGGGTTAGCGAGCGCACATTGCTGTTTTACGTACCAGCGCAATGTCGTGTGGGTGTACAGGTGCGCCGTCGCGGAGCGCGGTGTAGACCGCTTTGACGAAAGCCCGCTTGTAGAGCCGGTGCACGGCACGGACTACTAGTGCGGCTGAGGTAGTCATGCGGTTGAGCGCTTGGCCCCGCTCGCCGTTGTCCACTTCGTAGTCACCCAGAGCAAGCAACAGCTCGCGCACGACACGAGAGTGCATGGTCGGCTGATGTGTCACTCTGTGTTGTGCGCGTCGGATAAGAGAACAGAAACGGCAGAGCTCAAAGAAAGGAAAGGAAGGGACGTACGCATCCCGTGAGCACTCGTAGTATTGAATGGGGAAAGTGGGATTGTGCATGTGCGACGAAGGCGCATGGTATGGAGGCAGAACGGCAAGCACGACGCGGATGTTGGACATGACCTAACACAGTAACAAATACATAAGCTTGGATCGCATCGACACGGGTTGTACAGCATGCACAGCCAATTCTCACCTTGGTGAAGCAACGCTGCCCCGAGACCTCGTCATCGTTGGCGATATCTTCAACCATCGAGGACACCATCCTTTCGTCCACCTTGACCTAGTAGGAGCAAAAGTCAACCAGCGGTTAGAGCTAGCTCGGAGAGCACTCTGGTTCCTTGGTGTCGCACCTCGCAGTCGGTGAGCACTCGCAGCGCCACGGCAAGCATGTTGTACAGCGCCCTGTTGGCCGCTGCCTGCGCTGACCCGGCTGCGCTCTCGGCCTCCTCGGGAGAGGCGTCGGGAGTCGGGAGGGGCAAAAATGGGCTGAGCATCGGATAAGACTCCTCAGCCTTCAGGCCAAAGGCTATCAAGCTTCGCACGCTGACGCCCGGTCGCTGCAAGCTGTGTCAATGCATCGTAGCGTGTAACCCACACAGGTGTGAGTAAACAGCATTCGCAATGGCGGACGAGGTCTTCATCACGAACCTGTACTCGAGACTTACGCCAGAGTCGTAGTCGTCAATGGCCGATCCCTCAATCTGGAAGCCGGGGTTGAGCGGCGGGAGGGCGATGGAGAGCTCAATACGCGAGCCCGGCACTCGATTGACGTGGTTACTCAGCAGGTCGAAGGAGCACAATGCGAAGATGACCCGACAGTCGGCTTGGTATATCGATTCAGCTGCCTCTTCCCAGATCTCTCTTTCGGACAGCGTACGCCGGCCACCATTGGCGGTGCTCGAATCCAGAGTGTACGTCCTAGCGCCGCGAGTGAGTGTGCGGCAGGTGATTGTGGCGTTGTTCGCGGTTTGGGCTGACTTACCCGTATTGCGGTTCAATCCAAAGCTCGGTGACCAAGTGAGATGGCGGATGTTGATAGAGCACGTATTGCACCACGCAGCCCGCGTAACGTCCAGCAGCGTGCCCAGACGAAACACGGAAGCTCATTTCCTATCCATTTGACCACCGAGTGAGCAAGAGGCTCCATCGTACGAGGGTTGACACACGTTCGTTACCGCACCTTGACCAGATTGAAATAGGGCGCTGAAGTGAGCAGCAGGAAGTGATCCCGCAGACGGGCAGCCATGAGCAGTTTCGCTGCTGCTGCTCTGGTGTCGTCCTGAAGAGGTCATGCATGTAGGCCAACATCAGAAGGGCCAGTAAAAGGACTTCCGCGCACCGCATGAAGAGTGAGAAAGAAGAGTACCTCCGGTATGGGCCACACCCAGCGCTTCTTCCACAGATAAGTGCCCAGCAGCGGCACAGTGGGCGGGTTGAGAGAGGGGAGGCTGCCTTCGCGGGCGTCAACAACGTCCTTGGGCTCGTACTTGACCACGATCGGTCGAAAGAGCTTGCTGAAACTGCCAAACTGGCGTCCCTCACGCTTTTCCTGCTCAGTGTGTGTGTGTGTGTGTGTTGATCAGTAACGGGAATCACTCTCCAAACTGTGTCGCGGACAATGTACCCCGACTTTGGCCTCATTGATCTTGCGCTTGAGGTTGCGCAGCGCTGATCGCCGCTCTGCAGGCCGTGCGAAGAACGAAAGGTGTGCCACCACAAAACTGCACACATTCCACCACGCCCACGATTAGCTTGCTTCCTTTGCGTATCCGCCATCTCTCTTTCTCTCTCTCTCGTGGTCATTGTACCTGTTGGTCTCCCAGCTCAGGCGCAGGAGACAGAAGGAGGGCGAAGGAGGAGCGGAGGAAGAGGAGGGCGGGAGTAGTTTCACAAAGACGGACTGCGAATCTCCGAAGGAGGTCCATTCGCGGCACACCGCGGTCAAGGTCTCGCGTGCAGGTAGGAACAGTTGATTCAACTGAACCATTCAAGTGTGTCAGACAGCGAAATTGCTACGAAGGTTGTTGGGCAATAGCGTACTTGATGGCGCGAGGCCGTGCTCAGACTCTCGGCGGCATGTTCTACGCCGTTGGGGAAGAGCGAGGATTCGGGCAGCAGCAGGAGCTCCAGCTTCTCCGTCTTCAGCCATCGGTGCAGCCGTCCCCGCAGGGCTGGGAGCAGTTCCGAAAACCGTCGACGTTGCTGTCACAAGTGCGAAGGTGAGCATCTCACAGCAAAGAATATCTTCGCCAGCCTACACCGCAGTGTACCTCTTCCTCTCTTGCCAGCCGGTCTTCTGTTTCAGTGCTAACTGCAGCACTCCATTTTGAACGAGACGGCCCGGGACCTGAATGCCTGGAAAGAGAACGTTAGGTCCGAAGCAACACCGAATGCGCACGCCATTGCGCACGACGTACCCTTCAGGGGCAAGCAAGGCCAGCTTGGACATTTTGGTGAGGAGCACTCGGAGGACTCGATCGGTCTCTGCGATCTCCTCCACGAACTGCTGGATGGGCGAGTGTTGTGTGTGGCTCGGTTTCTGCATCGGCGCAGTAAACGGCATGGAACGTTGACGTTAGCGCACTTTGTTCGGTCATCCCAGGAGTGTCGTGCACGTACGTGTCGGTTCTGGCTGTCGAATCTGTGGAGGAAGTCGCGATGGGCGGCAAGATAGACGCGAATGTGGAGGGTGCCCAGAAGCGAGGAAAGGTTCGAGTTGCCCAAAGAGCCCCTTCGCGGAGTGGAGCCGGAGGTGAGCCAGTACTCGAGGCTGACGTCTGGTTGCCAACCAAGTCGCAGCCGAGCGGCCACCTCCCCTTTGCCTTTGGGCACATCCCCACACACAGCACGCAATGTAAGACTCGCTCAATGTGTCTGTGTCTGTGCAGTGAGGGAATGAACATACTTTCGTCAAAGACCAGGTTGTGTAGCTGGAAGCCCTCCTGCAGTCGGAGGTCGACGACGTGCGACAGATGACAATCAAGGTGGTACTCTCGCACTTTCAAGCGCCCCACGGGTATTTCAGGCGGAGGATAGGAGACCCACGGGAACGGATGGTTCACCGCCACACTCGGCTGCAGCATACTTGGCAGCAACTGGCGCAGCAATAGGAATCGGTCAATCCGTGTCGCAAGGCAATGCGCGTGATTGTGGAGGGTTTGGTACCGGGTCTGTCATGCCTCCGCCCATGTCAGATTCGGGCCGCATGAGTTTAAACTCCCTGATCAGCAAGTTTCGCTGGATGACCGTGCAGGCGAGGTCATTCGACACGACGTCCTCCACGGAGTGGTCACTCATCAGGTCATCCTGCTGCATGAACTGGCCAGATGTGCTGTTGCACAGAAAACGCAGCATGTCTGCTCACAAGAGCACGAATGAGCTGGACAGTAACCATATATGGCTGATCTCAAAGCATGCGCTTACCCGTATCGGGAATGTAGCCAAAGTGGCAGGAGGGTCGGTCCTCGAAGCCGTCCAGCACTATCACCGAGCACGAGATGTCCTCCCGGTTGAGTAGCATAACGTAGCTATCGTAGGTCCGCCCGTCCGGGATGGGCGTCACGCCATCGGTGATCACTAAGCAAAGCGTCAGCCAACGATTATTAAGAGATGCTCGTCATCAGCAAGGGAAGGACACGGCGTTGGTTGCATACGAATGAGACTTGGGCTGGCGTCATGAGGAAGAAGCGTGAGCGCGAACACTCCATTTTGCAGTGCAACACGGAGATCGGGCGTGGCGAGCTGTGGTCTTTTGTGTACACGTCACGCCCAAAGCACTGGTGTTAATCAGGGTAGCGTGGGCGATGGGCAGCACAGCAATAAGGGGCGTGATAGGTACGCGTTGAGGTAGATGTGGGCGATGTCGATTTCAAGGTGCTTGAGTTGCTTCTTGAGCGTGGCGAGCAGGGAATGGACATTTGCCGAACTGAGCAACGCCCCTTGCACCAACACTCGAAAGGTGTCACCAGTCGAGCCCTGTGCGAGCACGGACACGAACACCTCCAGCACAACCTGCGCAATTGCGTTCACGTTCAGGTTAGTTGTGAGCGCGTGCGCATACACACATACGCTGGAGTCCTCACCTCGACGTTGAGCGCGGGAAAGACGATGGGCTTGATCAGCTCCAGGAAGCAGCGCTCCAGCACGGTGTAGAAGTGCTCGTAGAGGACGCTCCCCGATGGTGTGAGACTCGCCACCGAGGGGCTGATGTCGAGGGAGAACACCAGGCGGTGACGCGCGTAGATGGTGTACACGCTGCTGCTCGGCTTGAGCACCAGGGGCTGTGTAGCCGCCACGGGGCCAGCGCTCACGACCGCAGGCGCAGGCGCGTCGCCGGCCTTTGCGGCCTTGCCGCCGACCACGACCGCGGTGTCCTTGGACGCCGTGCGGAGGGTACCGCGCTTTGACAGCCGCTTCGTCTCCGACGCCGACAGCAGAAAGTGCGAGCCCAGCTGCGTGGTGGCCGAGAGCAGGAACAACCCAAGCGCTTCATTTTCCTGCAGATGTTCGATTTGTTTGTTTTTTTAATGATTAAAATGAATCAAAATGAATATAATCTCAAGAGATAATTTGGGGCCTGCAGGGCAATTGCTCGAACATGGGCCAGTTGTAGTGGAGAGGAGAGTGGGGAAGCAGAGCAGGGGGGACACTTGGAGGGGGGGGGGGCAAACGCGTACCTCTGCAGCCTCGAATGAGGTGCCGGCAAGCAGTCGCTCTACAAACCACAGCAGGCGATCGCTTCGAGCGAACGAGGAGTGGTCGGAAACCACCTGGAAGAGACAATTCGTTGTCAAAGGGTCTGCATTCGGTTGCAGCGCGGCCGCCATGTGCTGCACAGACCCCCTCCACGCAGAGGCCTCCAATCGCTCAATCGAGCCCCCGCGAATGTGTAGTGCAAGAGAAAATGAGGGAAAATAATAACTTGGAGAAATAATGGGAGAGAAATGCCGAGTGGATGATCAGGAGAAAAATAAAAATTAGGAATAATTACGAGAAATTGCGAAAGAAAATGGTGCATTGGCTCGCAGAGCGAGAGCAGGGGATGTACAGGAGAGGGAGGGGAATGGGGGGAACTTAAGGAGTTAACTTAGGAGGGCACGGCAGAGGCAGGAAGGCTCGACGTGCTGCTCACTTGGTAGTCGCCGTTCGCGGCGTCCGCCGTGCTGTCGTTGTCGGTCGTGGCCAAGCCGAGACCCTTGAGGGTGGCCGCCAGCGAATCGATCTCCTCCTTGCGAATGGACGACCCGCGACGCCGACCGCTCTCGTCGTCCCACGTGTCGTAGCTGCCACCGTCATCGGCGGCGTTGTGATCGGCACCATAGGCACCGTCGTGGCCGTCGTCCTCTTCTTCCTCGGCGTACTCGTCCTCGCGCTCCTGCTCGTGTTCGACTTCATCGAGATCGTCATCGTTCCATTGCTCGGCGGGCGCAGGTGACTGCGCGCCGGTGCGGTCGACGTCGGCGGGTACGGGAGCAGGCACAGAGTAGATCGGAGGAGCGGGCTGATAGCCCACGACCGGCGCAGCGTGGTGAATGGACATTGGCGCGCCGGGCGTAATGAGAGCGGGCGGAGGCGACAACACGCTGCTCATGCCACCGCTGCTGCTGCCGCCGCCGGCGGGGTACATCAGAGCCGGGGCCGACTGGGCGGCGAAGCCCGTAGGCACGCTGCTGGTGAAGGGCATGTTGCTCGAGTACGAGCCCGGAGGCGAGACCGTCGCCGAGTGATCCTCGGGCAGGAACTTGTTGGGCTTGTCCACGCTGTGGAGCCGATCAAGAACGCGGTCAGTCAGTTGTTGATCAACCAACGTCAAAGGGTGTGTGTGTGCAAAGGGACAAGGCGGTGTACCGGTCATTGCACACGACGATCTTGGTCTTGCCGATGGCCAGCACGTCTCCGGGACGAAGCACCGTACCCTTCTCGGGCACGGCCTGTCCGTTGACCTTGGTGGAGCCCTTGCTCGCGTCCAAATCACGGATCATGATCACGCCATTGTCTGCGCGCAGAGAGAGAGAGAGAGAGGGTTAGCCACTGGCTGCACGCTGCCGCGGGAGCGGTGGCTGCGCGAGCACGAAAAGCGTGGTCATACCAGAGTAGATCAACGCTTGGCGCTTGGCACAGCCCTCGTCGGGAACGCAGATGTGGCACGAGCTGTCACTGCCGACGAAGAGCTTCTTCTTCTTGAGCTTGTGGATGCGAGGCGGCGACAGAGTGTCCGCGCCAGGCAACCTGTGGTGTGTGTGTGTGTGTGTGTGTGAGAGAGAGAGAGAGAGGAACACAATCGCTGTGTTAGACGAGCCAGGCCATTCAGGTTCAGGTGGGGAGCGTCGACGGGTCGAGCGTACCAGATAGAGAGGTAGGGCTTGGATTCAAGCTTGAGCCCGCTCTGCGTGCGCGAGATCGCCCTCTCATCGGGCGTCTTGGTCTTAGTCTTGCTGGACTTCTTGAAGATGGTGTGGCGCTTCTTGCTGCCGGCCTTGAGCGCCTCGTCGTCGTTGAGCTGGATGTCCTTGCTCTTGCTCATCTCGAAGAAGTTGGCCTTCTCCTTGGGCGTCTCCAGCGTCGTCGACGCCGACGCCAGGCTGCCCACAGGGACAGCCGCCATGGTGTCGCTGTGCCCCGTTGACTTGGGCGGCGTCGGGGCGTGTGAGATGGGCGCCTGCTGGTGGTGATGCTGGACGGGCGCAGTGGCAGGAGGTGCGGAGGGAGTGTGGGGCATGGACAGGGTGGCCATAGCGGTCACCTTGCTGCCCTTCTTCGCCACCTTCTTCTCGCGCTTCTCCTTCTTCTTCTCGCGCTTGCGGTCCTCTTCCTCCTTCTTGCGCAGCTTCTTGGCCTCCTTCTTCTCGCGACGCGAGAGCTCCTTGGCCTCCCAGCTGCGCGGCGAGAGCGCGGCATCGGGTCCAGTGACGGGCTGCGGGGGCAACGACGGCAGCTGCGTCGGCAACGCAGGCATCGACGGCCGGGCCGGCAGTGCGGGCAGCGCGGCTGACTTGAAGTCAATGGGCAGGGGCACGGGCGTGGGCAGGCCGTCCTCGGTCGGCGCCACGGAGAAGCCGAACTGGCCGCTGCCACCACTGAGCGGAGGCTGAGGCTGAGATTGAGGATGGGCGCCGGGCCAATGCACGGGTCGGGGCGCGTTGGTCTGGGCGCCGCCCGAGGCGAAGATACCGTAGCCTGACGAGTTGGGCGGCGACATGGCGGGCCGCTGTTGCTGCTCGATCATCACCTCGGCCCGCTCGTGTTCGCGCTGCTTCTGCTCGGCAAGCTCGCGCTGAATCTGCTCCTTCTCGCGCGCCGCGGCATCACGCACGCGCTTGAGCTCCTCCTGTTGGAGCCTGATTTCCTCCTGAAGCCTCTCACTACAGACACACCCACGTGAGTACTTAGGTCGGTCATGCAGCCCTGCAACATCTCAGCCGCATACATACCGCTCGAAGATGAGCTGCTCCTTGCGCACGAGTTCCTCCATTTCAAGTCGCTTGCGCTCCTCTTCGCGCTTGACGTGTTCATTGCGGGCCATGGCCAGGGCATACTCCTGCTGCTTGCGCTCCGCATCCATTCGCCTACGCTGTTCCTCTATCTCGGTGTGGATGTGGCGCAGGCGCTCCTGCTCACGCCAGGCCATTTCGGCCTTGATCTGCTCCTCGCGCTGTCGAATCTCCTCCTCGCGTTCCGCACGCTCCAGCTGCTGCCTGCGGTTCTCCTCCTCGATCTTGCGTTCGCGCTCGCGCACCGCCTGCTCGGCCATCCGCAGCCTCTCAAGCGTGAGTTCCTGCTCCTCGCGCTGACGCTGGCTGTACGGCGTTAACGGACAGACAAAACGCGTGAGTCTGTGATCCTCATTTGATCAATCATGGGAGCAACATCGAAGAGCTCATCATACCGCTCGATGGCTTCCATCTCGAGCATCTTGCGCTGCTGCTCCATCTGCACGAGCTGCTCGGCTTGCTGGCGCTGGCGTTCCAGCTCCTTGGCCTCTTCTTCAAGGCGCAACTTTTCGAGCATATGGGCCTTCGCGGTGAGCTGTGCCTCTTCCTCGAGCCGTCGGCGCTGGAGCTCGGCTTCCATCTTCTGCCGCTCCCACTCCATCGCCTGTTTCTGTGAGTCGAGCTCCTCCTGGATGCGCTTCTTCTCGACCTGTGCCATCTCGTGAGCCCTGCGAATGGAGAGTCAAGAGTCGCGTTGAGCTGGGCTGACAGGCACGACGGACACCACCACGAGCACCAACGTCTTTACGGACCTCTGGCGATACCACAGCTCCATCTGGGCCTTCTGTCGTTCGAGCTCCTCGGCACGAGCGCGAACTTCCTCCTCGGCGCGCTTTTGTACTTCCAGTATCTGGGCTCGCTCAGCTTCAAGCTGTCGCGCTGCCTCTTGCTCGCCCTGAGCCTGAACACCAGACAGTGGTTTCGCCATCGGTGAGCCAATCCCATCCCAACGCCTAGATGCGTGGCACAACAAGGGAGAGGGCAAGTACATGAAGCGCGCGCTGTCGCTGGAACTCCTGCTCGGACTGCAATCGTTCGCGCTCGAGCTGCGCCGCGCGCTGTACGGCTTGCGCTTGAGCCTGTTTGTGCGCACACAAGGACAGGGCAAGATAAGATAAGTATCGACCGTGTGGCTTAGCCGGTTAACACTGGAGGCGGGACGTGCCTGAGCGATGGCGGCAGCCTGCGCCTCCAGCCGCTGCTGTTCGGCGTGGTGGAGCTGAAACTGCTGTTGCTGGGCAGCCATCAGCTGCGCCTGCATCTGCGCGACACCGGCCTGACGCTCCGCCTCGGCACGGGCTTGCTCCTGCTCACGCTTGGCCGCCATCTGTCGCGCTTCCTCCTCCATTTTGCGCATCATCTGCGTGCACGCCCACAAGATCATCAGCATGCTGAGGAGAACGACGAATTGATGAGTGCAGTTCACCTGTTGCTGGGCCTGGATTTTCTCTTGCTCCTGCTGAGCGCGCAAACGAGCCTTCTCGGCCTCGAGAGCGTCCCGCTTTCGTCGCTCCTCCTCCTGCTCACGCTGAAGCTGCTTCTGGTGGTCCGCATGCAGTTTGGCGAGGCGGGCCCGCTCCTGTTCCATCCTTTCCTGGGCCAGCTTTTCCCGTGCCTGCTGATCGGCCCTCTGCTGCTCGGCCCTCTGCTGCTCGGCCGCCGCTTTCGCCGCGAGCTCGGCCTCGCGGACCTTGGCCTGCTGCGGAGGAATAGTAACTTAACACTCGAACGGGTGGTGATGGGGAGTTGAAACAACAGAACGAGTCGCAGACGTTGTGTGGCAAAAGATATACCTCGTGCATGGCAGCCTGCTGCTGCTGAAGCTGCATATGTTGCGAGTGCTGGAGCTGCATCTGCACTGGCATTTGCTGCTGTTGAAGCTGCTGCTGGTGCTGAAGCTGCATCTGCTGCGAGTGCTGGAGCTGCATCTGCTGTGAGTGCTGCATCTGCATCTGGAGCTGCATCTGCTGTTGTTGCTGTTGCTG
>CDFA01023068.1:0-20890 GCA_000826305.1 Acanthamoeba healyi | reverse complement strand
CTGGTGGGTTTCCCATGCAACAACAGCAACAGCTTCCCATGCAACACCCCGGCATGGGCGTCATGGTCCACCAGCTGCCCATCCAGCAACAGCAACAACTACCGCAGTCCCTGCCCGTGTATCCGACGCCCGTGGTTGGCAGTGGCAGCAACGGCGGCAGCGGCGCGACGATCGCCTCGAGCGGGCCCACGAGCGGCCCCAAACACATGGCCGTCCTCGTTCCCGTCCCCAAGCATTCGGCCCACTCTCCGGCTCACCCCGCCGTACGCTTACCCCGCCGCCGCCTGGAGCGTGCTCGTGTGTGTTGGTGGATCGTCTTGCGCTCAACGACGTACCATTCTTTTGACCTCAGCAGACACCCCAGCAAGTGCAGCCCCAGCCTCAGCCCCAGCTGCAGCAGTCGATGCCTGGCATGAACCCAGCGCTTTGGCAGGCTCAGCAACAGCAACAACAGCAGATGCAGCTCCAGATGCAGATGCAGCACTCACAGCAGATGCAGCTCCAGCACTCGCAGCAGATGCAGCTTCAGCACCAGCAGCAGCTTCAACAGCAGCAAATGCCAGTGCAGATGCAGCTCCAGCACTCGCAACATATGCAGCTTCAGCAGCAGCAGGCTGCCATGCACGAGGTATATCTTTTGCCACACAACGTCTGCGACTCGTTCTGTTGTTTCAACTCCCCATCACCACCCGTTCGAGTGTTAAGTTACTATTCCTCCGCAGCAGGCCAAGGTCCGCGAGGCCGAGCTCGCGGCGAAAGCGGCGGCCGAGCAGCAGAGGGCCGAGCAGCAGAGGGCCGATCAGCAGGCACGGGAAAAGCTGGCCCAGGAAAGGATGGAACAGGAGCGGGCCCGCCTCGCCAAACTGCATGCGGACCACCAGAAGCAGCTTCAGCGTGAGCAGGAGGAGGAGCGACGAAAGCGGGACGCTCTCGAGGCCGAGAAGGCTCGTTTGCGCGCTCAGCAGGAGCAAGAGAAAATCCAGGCCCAGCAACAGGTGAACTGCACTCATCAATTCGTCGTTCTCCTCAGCATGCTGATGATCTTGTGGGCGTGCACGCAGATGATGCGCAAAATGGAGGAGGAAGCGCGACAGATGGCGGCCAAGCGTGAGCAGGAGCAAGCCCGTGCCGAGGCGGAGCGTCAGGCCGGTGTCGCGCAGATGCAGGCGCAGCTGATGGCTGCCCAGCAACAGCAGTTTCAGCTCCACCACGCCGAACAGCAGCGGCTGGAGGCGCAGGCTGCCGCCATCGCTCAGGCACGTCCCGCCTCCAGTGTTAACCGGCTAAGCCACACGGTCGATACTTATCTTATCTTGCCCTGTCCTTGTGTGCGCACAAACAGGCTCAAGCGCAAGCCGTACAGCGCGCGGCGCAGCTCGAGCGCGAACGATTGCAGTCCGAGCAGGAGTTCCAGCGACAGCGCGCGCTTCATGTACTTGCCCTCTCCCTTGTTGTGCCACGCATCTAGGCGTTGGGATGGGATTGGCTCACCGATGGCGAAACCACTGTCTGGTGTTCAGGCTCAGGGCGAGCAAGAGGCAGCGCGACAGCTTGAAGCTGAGCGAGCCCAGATACTGGAAGTACAAAAGCGCGCCGAGGAGGAAGTTCGCGCTCGTGCCGAGGAGCTCGAACGACAGAAGGCCCAGATGGAGCTGTGGTATCGCCAGAGGTCCGTAAAGACGTTGGTGCTCGTGGTGGTGTCCGTCGTGCCTGTCAGCCCAGCTCAACGCGACTCTTGACTCTCCATTCGCAGGGCTCACGAGATGGCACAGGTCGAGAAGAAGCGCATCCAGGAGGAGCTCGACTCACAGAAACAGGCGATGGAGTGGGAGCGGCAGAAGATGGAAGCCGAGCTCCAGCGCCGACGGCTCGAGGAAGAGGCACAGCTCACCGCGAAGGCCCATATGCTCGAAAAGTTGCGCCTTGAAGAAGAGGCCAAGGAGCTGGAACGCCAGCGCCAGCAAGCCGAGCAGCTCGTGCAGATGGAGCAGCAGCGCAAGATGCTCGAGATGGAAGCCATCGAGCGGTATGATGAGCTCTTCGATGTTGCTCCCATGATTGATCAAATGAGGATCACAGACTCACGCGTTTTGTCTGTCCGTTAACGCCGTACAGCCAGCGTCAGCGCGAGGAGCAGGAACTCACGCTTGAGAGGCTGCGGATGGCCGAGCAGGCGGTGCGCGAGCGCGAACGCAAGATCGAGGAGGAGAACCGCAGGCAGCAGCTGGAGCGTGCGGAACGCGAGGAGGAGATTCGACAGCGCGAGGAGCAGATCAAGGCCGAAATGGCCTGGCGTGAGCAGGAGCGCCTGCGCCACATCCACACCGAGATAGAGGAACAGCGTAGGCGAATGGATGCGGAGCGCAAGCAGCAGGAGTATGCCCTGGCCATGGCCCGCAATGAACACGTCAAGCGCGAAGAGGAGCGCAAGCGACTTGAAATGGAGGAACTCGTGCGCAAGGAGCAGCTCATCTTCGAGCGGTATGTATGCGGCTGAGATGTTGCAGGGCTGCATGACCGACCTAAGTACTCACGTGGGTGTGTCTGTAGTGAGAGGCTTCAGGAGGAAATCAGGCTCCAACAGGAGGAGCTCAAGCGCGTGCGTGATGCCGCGGCGCGCGAGAAGGAGCAGATTCAGCGCGAGCTTGCCGAGCAGAAGCAGCGCGAACACGAGCGGGCCGAGGTGATGATCGAGCAGCAACAGCGGCCCGCCATGTCGCCGCCCAACTCGTCAGGCTACGGTATCTTCGCCTCGGGCGGCGCCCAGACCAACGCGCCCCGACCCGTGCATTGGCCCGGCGCCCATCCTCAATCTCAGCCTCAGCCTCCGCTCAGTGGTGGCAGCGGCCAGTTCGGCTTCTCCGTGGCGCCGACCGAGGACGGCCTGCCCACGCCCGTGCCCCTGCCCATTGACTTCAAGTCAGCCGCGCTGCCCGCACTGCCGGCCCGGCCGTCGATGCCTGCGTTGCCGACGCAGCTGCCGTCGTTGCCCCCGCAGCCCGTCACTGGACCCGATGCCGCGCTCTCGCCGCGCAGCTGGGAGGCCAAGGAGCTCTCGCGTCGCGAGAAGAAGGAGGCCAAGAAGCTGCGCAAGAAGGAGGAAGAGGACCGCAAGCGCGAGAAGAAGAAGGAGAAGCGCGAGAAGAAGGTGGCGAAGAAGGGCAGCAAGGTGACCGCTATGGCCACCCTGTCCATGCCCCACACTCCCTCCGCACCTCCTGCCACTGCGCCCGTCCAGCATCACCACCAGCAGGCGCCCATCTCACACGCCCCGACGCCGCCCAAGTCAACGGGGCACAGCGACACCATGGCGGCTGTCCCTGTGGGCAGCCTGGCGTCGGCGTCGACGACGCTGGAGACGCCCAAGGAGAAGGCCAACTTCTTCGAGATGAG
Source organism: Acanthamoeba healyi (assembly GCA_000826305.1). NCBI lineage: Eukaryota > Discosea > Longamoebia > Acanthamoebidae > Acanthamoeba > Acanthamoeba healyi. The sequence goes on along the minus strand of CDFA01023068.1, from coordinate 17,497 downwards.
CAAGAGCAAGGACATCCAGCTCAACGACGACGAGGCGCTCAAGGCCGGCAGCAAGAAGCGCCACACCATCTTCAAGAAGTCCAGCAAGACTAAGACCAAGACGCCCGATGAGAGGGCGATCTCGCGCACGCAGAGCGGGCTCAAGCTTGAATCCAAGCCCTACCTCTCTATCTGGTACGCTCGACCCGTCGACGCTCCCCACCTGAACCTGAATGGCCTGGCTCGTCTAACACAGCGATTGTGTTCCTCTCTCTCTCTCTCTCACACACACACACACACACACACCACAGGTTGCCTGGCGCGGACACTCTGTCGCCGCCTCGCATCCACAAGCTCAAGAAGAAGAAGCTCTTCGTCGGCAGTGACAGCTCGTGCCACATCTGCGTTCCCGACGAGGGCTGTGCCAAGCGCCAAGCGTTGATCTACTCTGGTATGACCACGCTTTTCGTGCTCGCGCAGCCACCGCTCCCGCGGCAGCGTGCAGCCAGTGGCTAACCCTCTCTCTCTCTCTCTCTGCGCGCAGACAATGGCGTGATCATGATCCGTGATTTGGACGCGAGCAAGGGCTCCACCAAGGTCAACGGACAGGCCGTGCCCGAGAAGGGTACGGTGCTTCGTCCCGGAGACGTGCTGGCCATCGGCAAGACCAAGATCGTCGTGTGCAATGACCGGTACACCGCCTTGTCCCTTTGCACACACACACCCTTTGACGTTGGTTGATCAACAACTGACTGACCGCGTTCTTGATCGGCTCCACAGCGTGGACAAGCCCAACAAGTTCCTGCCCGAGGATCACTCGGCGACGGTCTCGCCTCCGGGCTCGTACTCGAGCAACATGCCCTTCACCAGCAGCGTGCCTACGGGCTTCGCCGCCCAGTCGGCCCCGGCTCTGATGTACCCCGCCGGCGGCGGCAGCAGCAGCGGTGGCATGAGCAGCGTGTTGTCGCCTCCGCCCGCTCTCATTACGCCCGGCGCGCCAATGTCCATTCACCACGCTGCGCCGGTCGTGGGCTATCAGCCCGCTCCTCCGATCTACTCTGTGCCTGCTCCCGTACCCGCCGACGTCGACCGCACCGGCGCGCAGTCACCTGCGCCCGCCGAGCAATGGAACGATGACGATCTCGATGAAGTCGAACACGAGCAGGAGCGCGAGGACGAGTACGCCGAGGAAGAAGAGGACGACGGCCACGACGGTGCCTATGGTGCCGATCACAACGCCGCCGATGACGGTGGCAGCTACGACACGTGGGACGACGAGAGCGGTCGGCGTCGCGGGTCGTCCATTCGCAAGGAGGAGATCGATTCGCTGGCGGCCACCCTCAAGGGTCTCGGCTTGGCCACGACCGACAACGACAGCACGGCGGACGCCGCGAACGGCGACTACCAAGTGAGCAGCACGTCGAGCCTTCCTGCCTCTGCCGTGCCCTCCTAAGTTAACTCCTTAAGTTCCCCCCATTCCCCTCCCTCTCCTGTACATCCCCTGCTCTCGCTCTGCGAGCCAATGCACCATTTTCTTTCGCAATTTCTCGTAATTATTCCTAATTTTTATTTTTCTCCTGATCATCCACTCGGCATTTCTCTCCCATTATTTCTCCAAGTTATTATTTTCCCTCATTTTCTCTTGCACTACACATTCGCGGGGGCTCGATTGAGCGATTGGAGGCCTCTGCGTGGAGGGGGTCTGTGCAGCACATGGCGGCCGCGCTGCAACCGAATGCAGACCCTTTGACAACGAATTGTCTCTTCCAGGTGGTTTCCGACCACTCCTCGTTCGCTCGAAGCGATCGCCTGCTGTGGTTTGTAGAGCGACTGCTTGCCGGCACCTCATTCGAGGCTGCAGAGGTACGCGTTTGCCCCCCCCCCCTCCAAGTGTCCCCCCTGCTCTGCTTCCCCACTCTCCTCTCCACTACAACTGGCCCATGTTCGAGCAATTGCCCTGCAGGCCCCAAATTATCTCTTGAGATTATATTCATTTTGATTCATTTTAATCATTAAAAAAACAAACAAATCGAACATCTGCAGGAAAATGAAGCGCTTGGGTTGTTCCTGCTCTCGGCCACCACGCAGCTGGGCTCGCACTTTCTGCTGTCGGCGTCGGAGACGAAGCGGCTGTCAAAGCGCGGTACCCTCCGCACGGCGTCCAAGGACACCGCGGTCGTGGTCGGCGGCAAGGCCGCAAAGGCCGGCGACGCGCCTGCGCCTGCGGTCGTGAGCGCTGGCCCCGTGGCGGCTACACAGCCCCTGGTGCTCAAGCCGAGCAGCAGCGTGTACACCATCTACGCGCGTCACCGCCTGGTGTTCTCCCTCGACATCAGCCCCTCGGTGGCGAGTCTCACACCATCGGGGAGCGTCCTCTACGAGCACTTCTACACCGTGCTGGAGCGCTGCTTCCTGGAGCTGATCAAGCCCATCGTCTTTCCCGCGCTCAACGTCGAGGTGAGGACTCCAGCGTATGTGTGTATGCGCACGCGCTCACAACTAACCTGAACGTGAACGCAATTGCGCAGGTTGTGCTGGAGGTGTTCGTGTCCGTGCTCGCACAGGGCTCGACTGGTGACACCTTTCGAGTGTTGGTGCAAGGGGCGTTGCTCAGTTCGGCAAATGTCCATTCCCTGCTCGCCACGCTCAAGAAGCAACTCAAGCACCTTGAAATCGACATCGCCCACATCTACCTCAACGCGTACCTATCACGCCCCTTATTGCTGTGCTGCCCATCGCCCACGCTACCCTGATTAACACCAGTGCTTTGGGCGTGACGTGTACACAAAAGACCACAGCTCGCCACGCCCGATCTCCGTGTTGCACTGCAAAATGGAGTGTTCGCGCTCACGCTTCTTCCTCATGACGCCAGCCCAAGTCTCATTCGTATGCAACCAACGCCGTGTCCTTCCCTTGCTGATGACGAGCATCTCTTAATAATCGTTGGCTGACGCTTTGCTTAGTGATCACCGATGGCGTGACGCCCATCCCGGACGGGCGGACCTACGATAGCTACGTTATGCTACTCAACCGGGAGGACATCTCGTGCTCGGTGATAGTGCTGGACGGCTTCGAGGACCGACCCTCCTGCCACTTTGGCTACATTCCCGATACGGGTAAGCGCATGCTTTGAGATCAGCCATATATGGTTACTGTCCAGCTCATTCGTGCTCTTGTGAGCAGACATGCTGCGTTTTCTGTGCAACAGCACATCTGGCCAGTTCATGCAGCAGGATGACCTGATGAGTGACCACTCCGTGGAGGACGTCGTGTCGAATGACCTCGCCTGCACGGTCATCCAGCGAAACTTGCTGATCAGGGAGTTTAAACTCATGCGGCCCGAATCTGACATGGGCGGAGGCATGACAGACCCGGTACCAAACCCTCCACAATCACGCGCATTGCCTTGCGACACGGATTGACCGATTCCTATTGCTGCGCCAGTTGCTGCCAAGTATGCTGCAGCCGAGTGTGGCGGTGAACCATCCGTTCCCGTGGGTCTCCTATCCTCCGCCTGAAATACCCGTGGGGCGCTTGAAAGTGCGAGAGTACCACCTTGATTGTCATCTGTCGCACGTCGTCGACCTCCGACTGCAGGAGGGCTTCCAGCTACACAACCTGGTCTTTGACGAAAGTATGTTCATTCCCTCACTGCACAGACACAGACACATTGAGCGAGTCTTACATTGCGTGCTGTGTGTGGGGATGTGCCCAAAGGCAAAGGGGAGGTGGCCGCTCGGCTGCGACTTGGTTGGCAACCAGACGTCAGCCTCGAGTACTGGCTCACCTCCGGCTCCACTCCGCGAAGGGGCTCTTTGGGCAACTCGAACCTTTCCTCGCTTCTGGGCACCCTCCACATTCGCGTCTATCTTGCCGCCCATCGCGACTTCCTCCACAGATTCGACAGCCAGAACCGACACGTACGTGCACGACACTCCTGGGATGACCGAACAAAGTGCGCTAACGTCAACGTTCCATGCCGTTTACTGCGCCGATGCAGAAACCGAGCCACACACAACACTCGCCCATCCAGCAGTTCGTGGAGGAGATCGCAGAGACCGATCGAGTCCTCCGAGTGCTCCTCACCAAAATGTCCAAGCTGGCCTTGCTTGCCCCTGAAGGGTACGTCGTGCGCAATGGCGTGCGCATTCGGTGTTGCTTCGGACCTAACGTTCTCTTTCCAGGCATTCAGGTCCCGGGCCGTCTCGTTCAAAATGGAGTGCTGCAGTTAGCACTGAAACAGAAGACCGGCTGGCAAGAGAGGAAGAGGTACACTGCGGTGTAGGCTGGCGAAGATATTCTTTGCTGTGAGATGCTCACCTTCGCACTTGTGACAGCAACGTCGACGGTTTTCGGAACTGCTCCCAGCCCTGCGGGGACGGCTGCACCGATGGCTGAAGACGGAGAAGCTGGAGCTCCTGCTGCTGCCCGAATCCTCGCTCTTCCCCAACGGCGTAGAACATGCCGCCGAGAGTCTGAGCACGGCCTCGCGCCATCAAGTACGCTATTGCCCAACAACCTTCGTAGCAATTTCGCTGTCTGACACACTTGAATGGTTCAGTTGAATCAACTGTTCCTACCTGCACGCGAGACCTTGACCGCGGTGTGCCGCGAATGGACCTCCTTCGGAGATTCGCAGTCCGTCTTTGTGAAACTACTCCCGCCCTCCTCTTCCTCCGCTCCTCCTTCGCCCTCCTTCTGTCTCCTGCGCCTGAGCTGGGAGACCAACAGGTACAATGACCACGAGAGAGAGAGAAAGAGAGATGGCGGATACGCAAAGGAAGCAAGCTAATCGTGGGCGTGGTGGAATGTGTGCAGTTTTGTGGTGGCACACCTTTCGTTCTTCGCACGGCCTGCAGAGCGGCGATCAGCGCTGCGCAACCTCAAGCGCAAGATCAATGAGGCCAAAGTCGGGGTACATTGTCCGCGACACAGTTTGGAGAGTGATTCCCGTTACTGATCAACACACACACACACACACACTGAGCAGGAAAAGCGTGAGGGACGCCAGTTTGGCAGTTTCAGCAAGCTCTTTCGACCGATCGTGGTCAAGTACGAGCCCAAGGACGTTGTTGACGCCCGCGAAGGCAGCCTCCCCTCTCTCAACCCGCCCACTGTGCCGCTGCTGGGCACTTATCTGTGGAAGAAGCGCTGGGTGTGGCCCATACCGGAGGTACTCTTCTTTCTCACTCTTCATGCGGTGCGCGGAAGTCCTTTTACTGGCCCTTCTGATGTTGGCCTACATGCATGACCTCTTCAGGACGACACCAGAGCAGCAGCAGCGAAACTGCTCATGGCTGCCCGTCTGCGGGATCACTTCCTGCTGCTCACTTCAGCGCCCTATTTCAATCTGGTCAAGGTGCGGTAACGAACGTGTGTCAACCCTCGTACGATGGAGCCTCTTGCTCACTCGGTGGTCAAATGGATAGGAAATGAGCTTCCGTGTTTCGTCTGGGCACGCTGCTGGACGTTACGCGGGCTGCGTGGTGCAATACGTGCTCTATCAACATCCGCCATCTCACTTGGTCACCGAGCTTTGGATTGAACCGCAATACGGGTAAGTCAGCCCAAACCGCGAACAACGCCACAATCACCTGCCGCACACTCACTCGCGGCGCTAGGACGTACACTCTGGATTCGAGCACCGCCAATGGTGGCCGGCGTACGCTGTCCGAAAGAGAGATCTGGGAAGAGGCAGCTGAATCGATATACCAAGCCGACTGTCGGGTCATCTTCGCATTGTGCTCCTTCGACCTGCTGAGTAACCACGTCAATCGAGTGCCGGGCTCGCGTATTGAGCTCTCCATCGCCCTCCCGCCGCTCAACCCCGGCTTCCAGATTGAGGGATCGGCCATTGACGACTACGACTCTGGCGTAAGTCTCGAGTACAGGTTCGTGATGAAGACCTCGTCCGCCATTGCGAATGCTGTTTACTCACACCTGTGTGGGTTACACGCTACGATGCATTGACACAGCTTGCAGCGACCGGGCGTCAGCGTGCGAAGCTTGATAGCCTTTGGCCTGAAGGCTGAGGAGTCTTATCCGATGCTCAGCCCATTTTTGCCCCTCCCGACTCCCGACGCCTCTCCCGAGGAGGCCGAGAGCGCAGCCGGGTCAGCGCAGGCAGCGGCCAACAGGGCGCTGTACAACATGCTTGCCGTGGCGCTGCGAGTGCTCACCGACTGCGAGGTGCGACACCAAGGAACCAGAGTGCTCTCCGAGCTAGCTCTAACCGCTGGTTGACTTTTGCTCCTACTAGGTCAAGGTGGACGAAAGGATGGTGTCCTCGATGGTTGAAGATATCGCCAACGATGACGAGGTCTCGGGGCAGCGTTGCTTCACCAAGGTGAGAATTGGCTGTGCATGCTGTACAACCCGTGTCGATGCGATCCAAGCTTATGTATTTGTTACTGTGTTAGGTCATGTCCAACATCCGCGTCGTGCTTGCCGTTCTGCCTCCATACCATGCGCCTTCGTCGCACATGCACAATCCCACTTTCCCCATTCAATACTACGAGTGCTCACGGGATGCGTACGTCCCTTCCTTTCCTTTCTTTGAGCTCTGCCGTTTCTGTTCTCTTATCCGACGCGCACAACACAGAGTGACACATCAGCCGACCATGCACTCTCGTGTCGTGCGCGAGCTGTTGCTTGCTCTGGGTGACTACGAAGTGGACAACGGCGAGCGGGGCCAAGCGCTCAACCGCATGACTACCTCAGCCGCACTAGTAGTCCGTGCCGTGCACCGGCTCTACAAGCGGGCTTTCGTCAAAGCGGTCTACACCGCGCTCCGCGACGGCGCACCTGTACACCCACACGACATTGCGCTGGTACGTAAAACAGCAATGTGCGCTCGCTAACCCTCAACGCTTCGTCGCTAACCCGAGTGTGTATGCTCATTCTATTCTGAATGCAGAGCATGGCGACGTGCGCGCAATACCACATGCCCGTCGACTTCTCGCAGTACCTTCGCATCTTGCGGGCGCATGCACCCGAAACTGACTCCATCCCGGCTCTAGAGGAGCGGCTGCGCAGCATCGTGGCCGAGGCCTATCGACCTGTAACCGCCGGCTCGGCGGGTCTCTATTTCTATATGGGCAAATCAAGCGATGCCATCGGCGAAGCCGACGACACGGCTGACGACGACGAAGAGGACGGCGGCGGTGGCGACGACGAGGAGTCATTCTGGAAGGAGGAGCTCCTCTTCTACGCCCCGCAGTCACAACAGCAGATGATGATGACTCAGCCGCTACCATCGGCTAGCCTCATGCGACGTAATGCGGCCGTGGGCGTATTCCCGTTCCCGTTCTTCCTCAAGGTGGACCCGATTTCAATGGCAGTGGCTCGAGCTTCGTCGGGCAAGGCCAAGGATACTGACATTGACGCCGACGAGGAAGCGCTCAACGCGCTAATTGACGACGGTAGCGGGATGAAGGACTCTATGGGCAGCGGGGCTGAGCTGTCGGACTACAACGACGACACCTACGGCGACGACACTGACGTCACGGACGCAACGGACATCGGCGAGGACACCGACACCGGAACTGACGGCATGACCTACGGTGCTGCACCCAAGCCGCTGCGCAGCTTCTCCACCGACACGGACACAGACGATCCTGACATCCATGTACTCTCTTCCTGCTCTATGGCTGGGTGTTGATTAGCTCCTGACACCATTCCTCCTTCATTTTCTCGACGCAGGAGGATGCGGATGCGGACGCATTCGACTATCTCCATTCTCACGGCAGTGCCTCATTTCTCCGCTCATCGCGGGGCAAGGTGGTGCTGCAGGTGGTGGCGCTCACTCTGCCGCCATTGCCCACGCCCAGAAGCGCTGCCACCGGTGACTACTTCGAGGAGCTCACCCGAGGCACCAACGTCCGGCGGTAAGCCTTACTCACTCGCCTGCTGGTGGTCATTTGCGCTGCCCTAGTCTAATTGCTCATCACCCGATATCGCTCGTCCAGTTCCGACCATCACCACCACGGACGCTCACAGTCGCATGGCAATCACGCGTCGGGCCAAGCGAGCCTTCACGATAACATTCCGCGCCCCTACAACACGCTGCCGGCTCCGATTCTCAACGCGATGACCGTGCTACGAGCAGAGATCCATGCCTCGCTCACGCTCTATACGCTCGACAAAATCCGTCAGTCCCTTCGTCTCGGCCCCGCTGGCGGTGTTGACCTCCGTGAAGACACCCTGGGTGTCGTCGTGCAGCAGGTGAGGAGCAACATTGTTTCTGTTCCACGCATGGTGTTTCTAATGCTAACAACGATCACTTACCCAGATTGACTCGCTGCCAAATGGCAGACGCCACGTCGCCTTGCATTCGCTCGTCTTCCTGGTATGTCGAACTTGGTACCTTGGCGAGTGATCCCGTTCGTCTTGCTTACGGTGGGTGCCCCATGTTGCCCTGTACAGGAAGCGGGCAAGGGCATGCAATTATTCCTGCGGCAGTTGGCGCGGCCACAGGCGCAGGCGGACGCTCTTCGACTGCAGCCCGTGGGAGAAGACTTTTTGGCTCTGCCCGATGAAGCAGCCGATGACGACGACAACATGGAAGAGGGAGAGACCAGTGACTTCATGCGAGAGCAGACCAGCGAGGACGAAGCCGAAGACAGCGACGAGAGTCTGGAGAGCAAGGCCGAGAAAAACAAGCTGCCTTATTGGCTCATCATCACGCCAGAGGACAGCCGGATCAATGGCCCGAGGGTGCGTTTGCGATTCCAGCGAGGTCGGCTCACAGCAGAGGAGGCTCGTGCGGTGGTCATGCGTGCCGAGCGATCGATTGCGCACCTCGTTCGCCGCGTGAACCAGGAAATCCTCTTGTGGTATGTCTCTTCTACCGCAGCTGCACGAACTGCGCTCAGCTTTTCAACTGCTCACCGATGTATGTGCATTGCAGGTCACTTCACAAAACGTCCCACTGCTCAGCGCTTCTCATCCCGCCGTCCGAAGGCGCTGAGGAGAAAGCGCAGCGCAGCCCCTGGCAAGACAACTTCGTCCTTCACGTCGGCAAAGAGGTAACGCTCCTCTGCGCTTCATCGCTGACTGACCAGCACATCGGCACCGTTATCTTGATTTTAACGCTTATGGTCTTGATCGTGATCAGCGGGCCAATCCACTGTTCTTCGACGTTGAGGCCTATCGAGCTGGTCGCTTTGCCTGTCCGCGGGTTCACGTCATCCGCTTCCCCCTCCATCGCAGACTCGAGCCGGAAGCCGCTCTTCGCGCCGTGATCGGAGCTGTGCTCGATCCCTTTGCCATCGGCAACCGCAGACACATGTTCGTTTACAAGGTACGTTGACGCCGATTTGTGTGTTCTTTTGCCGTTTGCTTGCACCTCACCGGAGCCTTGGCCTGTCGTCGTTTCGCTGGATCAGGAGAAAACTGGGAACACCTTCTATCTGCGCCTGTCGGCCCTCACAGTGGCCCAGGCCGAGGCTCAGCAGGAGGGCAAGGAGGTCTCGCCGATAGTCGGCACCCGTTCTGAATTGCCCGCTGCAGCCGCTGCTGCGACCACCAAGGCATCGCACGAAGGAGCTAGCCAATTGGCAACACCAAAGAAGGCTGAACTAGAGAGTAAGCCTCAGATGCGATCGCCCCAGGTCACCGCGCTCCGTGACAGCCAGGAGTTCAAGCGAATGGGGTCGCGGAGCGGCGAGATGTCGCTGATCCGTGCAGACAAGGAGAGCTTCGAGGAGGAGACCGGCTACGTGCTCCAGGTCGAAGTGTTTGGTGTCGAGGAAGTTGGTGCCGAAATCGCCGATCAACTGCGCGAAGTGAGCTTCCCCACCCCACAGTATCACTGCTGCCTTGTGTGTGTATGTGGTGCTCAATGCACATCTCCTATTTTTACTGCAGGTGGTAGAAAGCCGTCTCTCCTCGACCACTTTGGCCGTCATCTCGAGCCTGCTGCTGCGCAACCCGCTGCTGAAGCTTACCACCGAGGATGTGGCCTTCCTCCAGCCCTCGCCCACGCCCGACAAGTCGTTGACCCTAGGCCTGCCATCTGTCCTCACCGACTGCTATCTCTACCTCCACCTCCTTCGGCAGAACCTTCTCCTGTACGTTCTTACAGCCCCTTGCCTTGTCCAGCATTTTGAACATCTTAGGTAACGTCGTATGTGGTCAGGCTGCTGTATCGCATGCAGTTCGCTGGGCCGTCAGCCGCTGGACGAGCCTCTCTAGACTCGCCGAGCGTCACTGGCGAACTTGACGCCGTCCCTGTTCCGGTGGCGGGGTCTCTTCCGGCAGTAGAAGACGAGCAGCGGACCGGTGAGCCTAAGGAGAGCATCACAGAAGCCGACTTCATGTTCCTCTACAACCAGGGCGCTGCCTCAGGCCCTGGTGGCGCCGGAGGCGAGATTGGACAGGGAATGGCGTGTGTGTTCATCCGGCTGTTGGACGCCCAGGGGAGGACAGTGCTGCGGGTTCCTCACGTGCCGCAGGCAGTTGACCGCCCTCAGAGCGATGAGTGGCTCAGCATCGTGCGGGCGCAGCTCCCTCAATACTCCCCGTCCCTGACTCGGTTAGACGAGGGAGAGTGCAGGTTCCGCATCGCGATAGATATGTGGGGCCGCGGTGGTCTCTCCATTGACGCTCTCTCCCAGAAGCTCACGGAGCGAATGCACCAGGTACCACAAAACCACTCTACCCTCATCCGTGCTCTATCCGCGTGCTCCTGTTCTATGCTACCGTGCCATCGCGATCGCTAAGACGGCCCTTTACTGTGTGTTACTCTCCGCAAGGCCTTGTTGGACTATGCCCTGGAGACAAGCGCGCTCCGACAGTCAGCGGTACCATTGGCCGCCCGCGATTTGATGGAGCAGGCGGCAGCCATCAACAGCCCCTCGGTCAACCTCGTGGGCGGTCCCGTGTCCATGGGTGCCTGGGAGTTGCAGGTTAGGCACCCCCTTTGATGATGCAATCAATCAATCGTTCGTCGCGCTCACCGCCTGGTCCTTATGGCAGACATTCGTGACCAGCCTGTTGGCGTTGTTGCATGAGATGCGACCGGCATCGAAGCCCACTCTCCTCGTGCGCTACCCAGACGCTCTCCAAAGCGTGGAGGTATGTGGCCACATTTTCCCTCCTCACCGTTTTGGTCAGCTGTTCACTTACCGCTGCTGTCGCTCATCAGACACGGAGAGTGCCCAAGATTTTGATCGCCAACAAGCAAAAGTTCCAGTTCACCATCGTCGTGGGCGATAAGGATACAGCGCAGTTCGAGGAAGACCGCAAGGAAGGTCCCGCCGTGCCTCAGTACACACTCTTCGCGCAGGTGGCTGGCGTCGTGCGAGGCGGCGGTGGCGGTAGCGGCATAAGCATTGGAGTGGGCGGCAGCGGACTATCGGTGGATCAGGCCGCCGGCCGGCGCCGGTGGTTCGCCATCGGCAAGATCACTGCCGATCGAGCCGAAATCCTCACCTATAACTGGGCGGCGTCGTTGACCGAGCGCCTTTCGTCCTTTGTCGAGCAGCACGCCGGATGGGCTCGCCAACGCGACGTCCTGCTGCAACGTATTCTGTATCAGGTACACGTCACACGCGACTCGTACACCACGCCCGCCACACGTCTTCTGATATCGCTCCATCTGCAGAAAATGGGACTCTTCCATCGGTTAGGACAGCTGCCCAAGCCTGTGCCAGCTGGCGGCTCATCGGCGAGCCCTGGCGGTCCGGCACCCGGCCGACAGATCCCGGCGGCGTTGCGCTTTCTCCGCGGCGTTCCAATGCCTGCCACGCCCAAGGGCGGTGCTGGAGATAAGGGCGGCTCGGCTTCTGCCTTCTCCATAGAGGTAAACCTTCTTTGTGCCCCTTCCGCCAGCATAGTACTGACCACACGCGCGCGCAGGGAATGGAGGCGTTAATCCCACAACCGGCCTTGCCCCCACAAACGCCCAAATCTGAGGCGAGACGCGAAGCCGGGGGAGGCGCAGCGCGCAGCACGGGCGGTGGCTCGGCGAGCCAGGGAGCAACCCCCTCTAGAGGCAGGGATAGCGATGTCAAGGAAGAGGACTTTGACCTCATACTGCAGAACAAGTCGCCAGCTGTGCCCCTCCACCGTACTCTGCTCGCGCACGAGCCCAATCCGCTCGCTCGACACGGCCATCAGCTCAAGGAAATTGCTGAGCACCACCACGCTCGGGTACGATGCCTGCGCATTGGCGTTGGTCGGTCATCTTTCAATCTGACTTGCCTTGAACGTGGGCGAAACACGGCGTGCAGATGAAGAAACTGTACCAGCTCGTACGCGTGACCTCCCAATGGCGACATAACGCAATCTCGGGTCGGAACGACGGGCGGGACGCGCTAGGCCACGCGCAGCTGATCACCCACTCGGCACGCGTCGTGTGCTGCTATCGTGTGCCGTTCCTGTTCAACGCCGTCATCAGCAAGCGACCAACACCACCGCCCTCGTCCGAGAAACTGTACCTGTCATCACAGCCTGTCCAGGCCGACTCAGACTCATGGGCGCTGGACGTTGCCTACAAGTTCCTGGAGCAGTACACACGCTACCTCAAACTTCTCGGGGGCACCACCCTCCCTGCCGCTCGCCTCGCCGATAACGACAAAGTACGTTGCATTGGTCGTGTCTGCGTGCGTATGTGCGTTGGTCTCACGTATTTCTGTTGTGCACTGGTGCAACAAAGGACCAAGGGCGGACGGCGTACTTGTACAAACCGGTGGGTGACGAAGGCGTGATGCTGCTCGCGGTCGCGCTCCGCAGCCGTTTCGTCGCCTGCGACGTGTACTGCCTGCAGCTGCCCGCACCTCCAGCCGAATCCCGCAGCAAGAACTGGGGCAAGCAGATGGTTCGCGAGTGCGGCCGCGTGCGCCACCAACTCCACTTGGGTACCATCACCCGTTCTGCTTTCTGCTCACACGACCCATTTGGCATCCTCTGCTCCTCTCTCCCTTCTTCATGTTCTGTGCGTTGCACGTCGTGCTTTGGTCTGCTGACAATTTGGTTTCCTGTCGAACAGGGTCATCTGTATACGACTTCCACGTCGAGGCGTTGCACTCGTTCTTGGCGGCGCCAGACGACATGCCGCCTCCGCTACCGTCGGCTGAGTGGCTTGCCACTCTCCACTCGCTGTCGCAAGACGTGCCGGCGCCTCCCTCCTACGCGCGCAACCAGCTCGCTGCTCGCATCCTATCAATCCCGCTGCCCAATAATGGCATTCGCTTAGGACCCATTGAACTCTTCCAGTTCATCTGCCGACATGCCCCCCGCTACGGCCTTCGCACTCTCGACGTACGCTCCTCCCCAACCTGTACGCGTGGTGTCCGCTTGGGCTTTGGTGGACAGTCAATTGACTGTGTATCCTCGCCACAGGCACGCGGCATCGTCCCAGCGTTCTATTTCACAGCGCCGACGCCAGCGTCGCAGCTGCATGAGGTCTATTCGGTGGTCGCCTTTGTGCTGCCCGACACCATCAGCTCTTCGTCTTCTTCATCGTCCGCCGCCTCTTCGAATCGGTTGTCGGCATTGGGCATCTCGACTGCCACATCAGCGACAACGACGGCGTCCTCTGTCACATCTACGCCGGGAGCAGCCAACGGAGCAGTGTCGAACACTGCGCACATTGCGTCCTCTATTCTCTCAGGCGGGCGCGAGGGCAGTCTCGTCGGCAAGCTGCTGCCCGGAGGACGAGAGGGCAGTATGCTGGGTGGTACCAGCCGCCAACCGACGTTGGTGCAACAGGAGACGTCTGCAACAGCGCACACGCTCCGCACGATGCGGATCAAGATGTTCATTCTCCGCACCACGCCGTCGCACACTGTGCCCCTGGCATCGCCTCGCGCTCCGTCGGCTGTGGGCGAACTCGACTTGGACATCGACATCGCTGGCGCCATGGGCGAGGTGGGCGAGGCTGCAGCACGGCGCCTGCGCGAGGTAGTCGATACCGCTGCCATGCATCGGCGCAGGGACGACCTCTGGTACAAGCTCAGGAAGCTCCCTCCATATTCTGGTACGTGCACCATCCTCGTCGTGCACGCCCTCTCGTGTGTGAGAAGAGCCTCCTCCAGATTTTGACGTTGCTGTGTGGTGGTGGTGTGTAGGTTCGGCGGATGGCTCGAACGTGATGACCGAAACCGAGGTGTGTCTGCTGATGCAGATGGCTCGGTGGCGCGCCGTCGACGACGCGGATCCGTCGCTGTCGATCATGTACAGCATGGGCCTGCCGTGGGCCCAGGTTCTCAAGTACCTGGGCGAGGTCTACCGCGAGCGCGCCCACGTCCTGCTCACCGCCCAGTGCCGCCACCTGTTCCTCATGTCGGCCTCGTCGCCTGACCTCCTGATCCATCTCGTCCTTCCGGGCGTGGCCCTGCTGCCAACGTCGCCGCCTTCATCTCCTCCGCCGCAGCAGGCCGTCTTCAACATGCCGTGGCTCTCATCTACATCGTCGGCCCCCTCGTCGCCCTCGCTCACTACCATGGCGGCCGCGTCGGGCAGCGCCGACGATGCAGCGGACGCCTCTGGCGGTACGGGCCAGCCGCGGCTGTACATCTGCCGACGACTGAACGAGTCCGTGGGCGTCGTCGAGGAGGACCGGCAGGAGGAGGCCGATCTCACGGCCCTTGTCAACACCCTCTGCACATTCCTCACGCGCCTCCTCATGCTGCCCCCGTCCAGCGCCAAGTAGGCGACGTGCCATCCCTTCATCCCTTCATCATCATCATCATCCGTGTTCTCCTTCTCCTGTACAGCCAGGCCAACAACGACAAGCCAACTCTGGCCTCTCAGCCCTCGTGTTCCTTCTTGTCTGCCGGCTGCGCGCGCGGAGGGACTTGCTAGAGGGACGCGTTGGAGCCGGTGGCCTGCTTGAGCTCGATCTGGTAGGCCGGGCCCTTCTCCCACGAGTTGGCGCCCGGGTCGACCTCCGGCACCGGTATGTCCTGGTGTTTGGTGCGCACACGGGAGAGAAGGTGTTCTGTGATGTGAGCGCGCGCACGTTCGCAGCCAGCGAATGGAGGAGGAGGAGCACCCACCTCTCGTCCCTTCCGGCAGGCCTCCGTGTCGATGCCCAGCTTGCCGTGCACCCGCCCAAGCAAGTCCTTGTCCAGTTGCTCTGTTGTGTGGTGTACACGAGTGTGTGGTGAGAGGTGCAATGGCCACCACGATGGTGATGATGATGGCGGGATTGGGGGGGGGGCGTACCATCGGCCGTGAGGGCCATCATCAGGCGAGGCGGACCGAGGGGCAGCTCGTCCCCGCGGTCGACCTGCCAGAAGTGGAACACCTTGCCGTAGGTCTTGACGAAGCCCTCCATGAACTTGTGCTCGGCTATCGTGGGCACGCCCGGGAGTACCAGCATGCCCGACTTGACCTCGTAGTGATGACTGCATACGCACAACACACATTGCATGTTAGGTCGACGTCAAGTTCTTTCGCAGGAGACTGCGCGTGACAGTGGAGTGCACACCTGTGCCACAGCTTCTTCTCTTCCTCGGGCAGGCCCTTGAAGAGTCGCTCCGAGACCACGTACTCCACTCCGATCAAGCGTGCGTTCTCCTCGTTGGAATCAAAGATGAGCTGCACGCATGCACGCACGTTGTCGTCGTTGTTGTTGTTGGGTGTCCCCATCGGCCATCAACAAACACCGCGCGGTCATTGAGCTGCGCACGCGACAGCACACGTACGCATTGGTGGACCTCGTCGTTGACACAGGAGCAGTAGTGGTGCGCCTCCACCTGCCGCTTCACGTCCCCCGAGTAGAAGTGGAGCGCGCACAGGTACAGATGGACCTGCCCCAGAGGCGCTGAAGTTGAGGTCGAAGCAGGTGACGTCAGTAGGAGGTAAAACCTCACACTCACACCACCCCATCACTGTCTCAGTTGCACACAAGGGGCAGCACATGCACACGTGCGTTACAGTGTGCGCACCTTTCGACTGGAGGAGGCTGG
Source organism: Acanthamoeba healyi (assembly GCA_000826305.1). Classification (NCBI taxonomy): domain Eukaryota; phylum Discosea; order Longamoebia; family Acanthamoebidae; genus Acanthamoeba; species Acanthamoeba healyi. The sequence continues at coordinate 1,601 of CDFA01023068.1, read as the reverse complement.
CGCCGACTTCGGCCGCCTTGAGCTTGAGCCACTCGGTTGCCATCGCTGATGTGTGTGTGTTTGTTGGGTGTGCGTGTGGTACTGGGGTGTGCGTGCTCGATGGCTATGTATGAGCTGGTGCGGATAATAACAAGTAACAACAAGCTGGCGAGCTAGCCCCTACAGGCCAACACGAGAGCCAGCCGTGCGGGGGGCCGTCGAGCAATGCCCCTCGCATTTCCACCATCTTCTCCGCCTCTTTTCGACCGCGCTCGCGGCCAACGAGGCGCACACCCCCCCGCGGAAGGATGGGATGCACCCCACATACTTGCACACAACAACAACCCCGTATTGTGCACATTGGGTCGGTGCAAGGCAAGACCACTCACACGTCTCCCCGCGGTCGCCTGTGGTGGTGATGCTGTTGCTGTTGGCAGAGAGCGTCATCCTGTACAAGAACGGAAGGGGTTGGGTAGAGAGAGGGCTAGCGGGGGTGAAGCTCATCTGCGGCCCTTGCCCTTCTTCTGCTCGCGCACACACACGGGGATGGGGAGGGGGTGTCAGTGCACCTTGAGGGGAGGGGGACCGTCATGCGCGCGAGTGGGGGGCAGCGAGCAGAGAGGGGGGTACGATGGCGTGCTGCATGCAGGTGTTGAAGTGCACGAACTCCTTCTCGCACACGCCCTTCTCCAGCTCCGTCAGCTTCTTGGACAGGCACTGCCCGTACACTCCGGCCTGCGTCGTTGGTGAGGCACCAGAGAGCCAGCCCACACATTCGCGTCATGGTCCGATTGCACATTACAGCCCTCCCAAAACGTGTTGACATGCCAAAAGGGGGGAGGTACCTCTTCGGAGCACTGTGCAAAGGAGGAGCTGAGGAGCGAAACCCACCGGCGCGATGCAGAGGTGGCCGGCGCGCTCATGCTGCTTGTCGTGGTATCGTTTTGGTTTTCTCCTTTTCTTTTCCTTTCATTTCTTCTTCCACGTCGGTACTTCTTTGATTTATTGATTTTAAACTTTAATTCAGGCATAAATGCGTGGGGGAGGAGGGCTACGTTGGCTGTCGCGCACAGCGGCGGTTGTGGTGCCGGTGGCGCTTGGCGTCCCAATGGCCGTCGATGGCGCGATGACCGTGTACGCGGGCTACGCCAGCATGGAGTGGCCGGCCGCCAAGGCCACCGTGACCCGCTTCCGCGCCGTGCCCATCGCCGAAGCCTACGACGACGACTATGATGGTGCCGATGCCAACAAGCAGAGCCCCGAGAAGGAGAAGGAGGAGAGGAAGTGGGACGACGCCTTAATGGACAAGTGGAAGCACGCGCGGCGAGGGGTCGATCGACTGTTCAACAGCCAGCACACGCTCGACTTCACCGTCGAGTTCGAATACACGCTGCCTGATGGGTTCGCACACGCTCACACCTTCCGCCCTCCTCCTCAGCCAGAGGTGCGTGCGTGCGGCGGCGCCATGTCTTGGTAAGGCGTTGGTGTCTGACATTCGGAGTGATGATGATGATGATCGTGCCATCCAGGAACAAGTACGTGGGGACGTCGAAGAAGGACGCCAACTTCCCGAGCCGGCTTGACCTCGAGTGCCCGTCCTGCATGATGCAGGCCGAAACCAT
>CDFA01023065.1:0-23522 GCA_000826305.1 Acanthamoeba healyi | reverse complement strand
CACACACACACATAGCTTAGATACAAGGCCGTGAGTGACTTTGAGAGCTATCACTGGTCATACCTCGTCGCAGACGAAGTTGAGCGAGTACGGGACACTCTGCCACTCGTGAAGCTGAAGCAAGTGTCGGCCCTGCACCAAAGATTCAGAGTCAGCTTCGAGCAACACAAGCCATGAAGCGGGTGGACTGGCTAGCATGCCTGAAGCTCCAATTTCTCGATGTTAAGCTGGTGGCCCTTGGTGTCAGAGTTGCCGTCGTTGATGAACGTCAGATCGCGCAGGAACAGAGCTACAGACGCATAGGAGTTAGTTTCACTCCGAACGTGCTTATTCTCTTGCGACGGCTTACCGAGGAAAGGGATGAGCGGCGTCTTGGAGCCTTGAGCCTTCTGTTTGTTGCTCTGTGAGACCTGCGTCAGGTGCTTCCGGTAGCTCTTGAAGTTGTCTTTGGCGCTCATGAACAGCTCGAAGCGGCGGAAGTAGTCGCGCTGTTCGCGCTTGACGCCGTCCCACAGCTGCTTGAGCCGCATGATCGACGCGTTGTTGAGCGCGGTCATCAGGGCCATCGCCGAGTTGAAGTTGTTGATCTTGAACAGCTCCTTGACCACGTCAATGACCTTCTCCACGACGGACGTGTGCGTGGACGAGCCGTACGAAACCACCAGCATGTCGGCCAGCCACAGGCTGATCGTGTTGAATCTGTCGACAGACAACAAGAGCACAAGCGTATGAGTTCCCTCCGTCCTGCAGAGAGCAATGAAGGCCTGGTGGACAAGCTACCGCTGTGTGATCATGGAGATGTTGGGAGAGAGCTCGGCCTTGGTGGGCTTCTGCCACGCCATGTCGAACAGCTCACACGCTCTCACGGCGGCAAAGTGTCTGACGACGAGTCGATCCACACACACTATGAGTGAGTTTGCTCTCTCGTCGATGAGCTTAGCTGACTGCGCACCTCCAGTCGATGAGGGTTAGGTAGTATGCTATCTCCTTGGGCCGCGTCGTGTCGAACGGCGTGCGTATCGTGGTGAAGTTGTCCGTCGTCGGCTTGGCGATGCGGTTGTGCGAGCACTGGCATGGGAGTTTGTCAGCTAGCTGCTGCAGCAATGATGCAGCGACGGCAGGGAGAGGCTAGCCTCGTACGTGCAGGAACTTGAGCTTGATGAGGTTGAGCGTGCCAGGGTTCAGGTGCTCTTGCGCAAACGACAAGAGGTCCTCGCCCACCTTCTTCTCCGCCACAAAGTCTAGTTCGAGCCACGACAGGGTCAGTCGGGTATGTACAGGGAAGCGAAGCTCGGCTTCAAAGAGACGATGAAGAGAGGTGTACCCTCGGTGCAGTTCTCGATCCATCCGATGAGGAACGAGCCGATGCGCTTCTGCGCGGCCGGCCGGTCGCGCTGCACGCTGGCGCGGAAGGACTCCTGGAGGGCGCGGAGGAGGTCCGCCGGGCTGGCGTGCTGGCGGTAGGTCACGAAGAAGAGCTTGTGCTTCTCGGCGTCGTCGGCATAGAGGACCGTGTCCACCAGCGCGTGGAACAGACGAGCGCGATGGTCCATTCCCTCAAGAGTTTGATTGTGTGTTGTCAGAGTCAGGCTCGTGCTTAGGCGCGGTCGTTGTAGTTGTTGCTAGTCTGGGAGAAGGAAATGGACAACGCAGTGTCCCTGGCACCAGACATGAGGTCAAGCTCGAGGAAGCTCGTGGCCGAGGTTATCGAGGTTGGCATGGACTCCAGAAATCGACGCGTAGACCAAAGAGACAGACGTCATCGTGAAGAGGAGACGAGGCCTAGCTCTCGCCGTTGTGCTGGACACCAAGCTCGCGCCTGGGAGCCTCACGTAGATCGGTCCAAGGAGTTCCTTGCCTGCGCGACGACCATCAAGCCTACCACACTGGATTTGCTCTGTGGTCGTGATCAGCTCGCCCATACCCATGCAAGAATGGTACGATGACGAAGAGCTTACTGCACGGTTGATCGTTATCGTGCTTCCACGCTACGCAGATCCACCAGAGATCGCCGGATCCAAAGCCACCTTCCGGTTGACGAGCAACAATCACCGTTATTGGATCGGTCAAACTGCATGGTAACGGCTCCATGGCATACCGTGCTGCATCTTTGGTTCAATCTCATTCACCACGACCAAGCAGCACAACCGAGGCAACGGGCTATAGGGCACTGCGCAACCACGCAAGTCGCCTGGTCCTGACTCCGTTGGTCTGTTGATAGAACACAAGAACGCCAAAGCTTCATTTCAACTCACCGCTCACGCTGGACCGCTAGCATCACATACACACTCCATCCAGGCCATGGGAAACGACCAGTCACTCAACACATGGCAGCAGCCCGGCACTGCTGGTGCGTCACACACACACAGCCCGCCAACCGTGCAGTGTCGTCATTGTGTGCTAACACTGTGATTGTGCGTTAACTATGTCAGACATTGCACGATACACCGAGGCGGCCGCCAAGGAGGGGCTCTATGGCAACTGTCCCGCCACCCTTCAACAAACCAAGCTCGCCGCCGAGCTCTCCCGCAAGGCCATGCTAGCACGTACGTACTCGATCCGTTACCTTGTAACCATCTATCTTTAGGAACTGCAAAAATTCCTTTTTTTTCGACTTCATAAAAAATCTGAGATATGTCAGATCTATAACAATAACAATAATAATGTCAGTATTGTTGCCAAGATAAAACATTAAAATAAGTAGAAAAATTATTGTGTGGTTTTTGAAATTGAAAATATTTGACATATTGACATATTGTTGCTCACACACAAACATCAACACACATGACAGTCCAGAAGAGGGTGCTGGCAGAGTACCCCTACGTGGGCACGGTGCAGGAGTCCATGGTGGTCTGCGACAACAGGCAGCCCGACTGCCCCATCGTCTACGTCAACGACGAGTTTGAAAAGCTCACGTACCTTCAGCTCTCCCGCTCCGCTCACACTGCACACACTCACATCACACTCAATGAGAAGCTTGAACTGAATACTGATGAGGTGTTGATGATGTGTTTGGTGAACACATGTAGGCTGTACCCCAAGGAGGAGATCATAGGGCGCAACTGTCGGTTCCTGCAGGGGCGGTACACGGCCAAGGCGACGGTGAAGAAGATCCGTCACGCGGTGGACAACGGCCTGCCGCTCGACGTCGAGCTCTTCAACTACCGCAAGGACGGGACCGGCTTCTTCAACAACTTCCTCATGCTGCCGGTCCACCTCGAGGCCGACGAGCTGGGACAAGGAGGAGGAACGTCCACCACCAGCAACAACAGGGTGGTGACGCACTTCCTGGCCATCCAGAAGGACATCACGCTCGTCAAGAAGGACACGAACGCCAAGCTGTGGGCGCCGGCCGAGTGCGCGGTGTGGTTCGAGTTCCTCAACATGGGCAAGTACGCCGAGCTGCTGGTCGAGAACGACGTCGACGGCCCGACCCTCCTCACGCTCAACGACGACGACATGCAGAGCCTCGGCATCGACGATGTACACGCCTCGCCTCGCCTCGCTCGTTCTCGTCCTCGCTCGCTCTTCGTTGTCGCGTCTCTGCGCGTGATCTGACACTGTCTGCACACACGCACGCACACAGGCTGGCGATCGCGTATCGCTGCTCAACTTCATCGCCAAGCTGCAGAGGCGACCCGATGCGGCTTACCGTGTGCTTACCTGCAAGACCAGCACCTGGTTCGATCCTCCGTCCTCATCATCATCATCCTCTTCTTGATCGTTCGTCGTCGTTGTCGTCGTCGTGGAGTGCTTGTCCTCACGCTCGATGATGGTGGTGGTCATCGTCGCTTGTGGTGTGTCTGTTATGCAGCTCACAGACGTCGTCGAGCTACGAGGGCGCGAGCATCAACGAGGTGGACGTGGCCGCGCCGCAGAACCAGCAGATCTGGTGCCGCGAGGGCGACCAGGACAGCGACAAGACGACCTCTGTCAAGTGCTACTACAAGGACCAGATCGCCATCTTCCGCGGCGAGGACATGAAGTTTGGCCGCGTACGTCCTCTCTCTGCTGTGTGTGTGTGTGTGGTGAGTCGTGTGCATGGCGCTCGTGGTGCGTGTGCGTGTGCGGGGGAGGAGTGGTGATGGCTTACCTGAGTGCATGGCGTGCGGGTGCGTAGATCAACAAGTTGATCGAGAACACATGGCACATGCCGATGAAGCTCAAGTACACGCAGGGCTCGGGCGCCGAGGAGAAGCGGAAGACGCTGAGGAACGCGGCGCAGTGGCAGAAGGCGCTGAAGGAGTGCCGCGGGCACATCAAGCTGCAGCTCACCAAGCGGCCACGCGAGGTCGCCGAGGCGTTCGCCAAGGCCTACGACGCGCTCGCCGTGGCCGTGCTGCTCGTGGACTGGGAGGGCATCGTCCTCTACGCCAACGCAGCCACCAAGCCGGTGCTCGGCCGAACCCGCGACCAGCTCGTCAATCTCTCCTGCATCGAGGTGAGTCTCACACGCCTCACACGCACACGCATCACTCGCACACATGTACGCACACTCGCCAGCGCAGCCGAACTGATCGAGGTCGAATGGCGGTGTACAGGTGTTCCCCGGCGTGGAGCTGCCAGACGGACAGCCCGGCGAGAAGAACAGCAGCGGCAGCGGCAAGTGGCGAACGGCGGCGGTGGCGGGCAAGAAGACGAAGAAGAACAAGTCCACGGTCCACATGTCCATCTCCGTGCTCGACGAGATGACCCTCATCATCCAGGCCGTGCCGCTCAGCTCGTGACACCAGCCCGCTAGGTCGTAGTAGTCGCACGCACGTGCGGCTCTTCTCTTGTCATCATCACCATCATCAACTGTACAGTACCAACCTGTAATACCGCCATCCATCAGCTCTCACTCGTGGTCCAGGCGGCGTTCGTCGCGTGATTGTGTGTCAGTGTCAGTCCGAGTAGTCCGAGCGTGACGATCGTCGAGATCGCTTGTCGCTTCCGTGACGATCCTTCTTATCCTTCTTGTCCTTCTTGTGTCTCTTCGAGTCCCGCTTGTCCTTTTTGTCCTTCTTGTCCTTCTTGTGCTTTCGCTTCTGTTCTCCCACCACGAGCGCCGCGTCAGTTGCGGAAGGAAAGAGAGGAGAGTGGACATCGGTGAGAGCGTGCGCGCGTACCTTTCGCTTCTCGTCTTTGTCGGCGCGGGCGAGAATCTTGAGCGCCTGCTTGAGGTCGCTGATTTGGCCCACAGGCTCGGGTCTGTGTGCGCACAGGCGCGCGTGAGTGAATCGGGAAGGCGGTGGGATCCATCAGAGTGAGTTGTGATGGCTGGGAATGGCTGTCACGATGAAAGAAGGGAATCGTACGGAGGTGGTTCGTCGCCTCCCTCGGGCTCGGGGATGAGATCGTACTTCTGACCGCCCGTGCTGTAGCACTCAGCGGCCAGATGTCCGCCAGCTCCGCACTTGGTGCAGATCGTCGGCAAAATCGCGCCTGCAGCGATCACGTCGAGTCAGTCACTGATCGTGTCTGTGAACGTAGGCGTGTGCGTGTGTGGTGTGTGGTACCTAGCTCTATCCGTTTGGCTTCGCTGGGTCGCGGCTTCCTGCGCTGCGCGTCCTGCTCCAGATCCACTACGCATTCGCGATGACACAGCGAACAGTGAGACATTGAAGCTGAACTCAGACGACATCGCACATACACAGCCCAAGAAGGTCACGTGAATGTACCGTTGTTCGAGTCCAAGTCTTCGCCGGACGTCTGCGAGACGTATCTCATCGACAAACTGACCTTACCATCCTGCATTGCCAACACCTTTCATCAGCGTCCACGCCCACGCCCACGCACACTCTCACGCACGCACACGCCCACGACCACGCACGAGGAGAAGAAGAAGCAGGGTGTCCGTACGGCGAGCGAGATGACTTTGACCCAGACGGACTCGCCGACCTCGACGATGGTGGGCAGGTCCTCGGCCTCGACGCGGGTGCCGCTCACCTGCGAGATGTGCACGAGGCCGTGACGCCGTCGGCCCTCCATCTCCACGAACACGCCGTAGTCCTTGATCGACGCCACCTTGCCTCGGTGGATGCTGTGCAGCTCGGGCGGCGGCTCGTCCTCGCCTCGACCTCGTCGCATACCGCCGCCACCGCCACCGCCTCCACCGCCATACCCTCCACCACCTCCACCATACCCTCCACCGCCTTGGTGCTGATCTCCCGCTACGCGCGCCAAGCATCAAAGAATTCATAAATTTTACGATTTGTGTAAAATGCGGGGGGGGGGCGAATGGAGGCTGGGGGGAGGCGTACCGTGGTCCTCTGGACCGCCGCCCTGCTCCTCGATGCGCTGCAGCATGCGGGCTCGCTCGGGATTCATGAATTTGAAGCGATCTTCGGCACCGCCACCGGCGCCACTGCCGTCGTCGCGGCTTTGGCTTCGATCGTCCCTCCTGTCGCGATCGCCGCGGCGATCACCGCGATCGTCCTCGCGCCCACCGCGCCGGCCCGCGCTGCCGTCGCGTTCGCGCCTGTCGTAGTCGTCGCGCGACCGCCTGTGGCGATCCCGATCGGGCGACCGCGACCGCGACCGCCCCCGATCGCGATCTCGAGAATCGTACGAGCGATGGCGCTCATAGTCGCCTCCTCCCCCTCGAGACTCACGTCTGTCCCGCCTGCCCCCGTCGTCCTCATCTTCGTGCCCTCGTCTGCTCATCTCGCATACACAAATATAATTTCAGTTTAAATATCGTAATTGTTTCAAGAAAATATTTTCCTTTATGGAAATAAAGAAGAAACGAAAAAGAAAACCGGCAATTTGAGCGAAAGCAAATTGGGTGCATTCTCTTGGGAAGGGAAGGCAAAGGACGACGATGGTTGATGAGCAGCCTGCGTACAGCGCCATTACCGGTCATCTGGCTGCGGGCAGCGTGTGCAGTTGTCCTGATTAGGCGCATCTAATGTCTGACGTGCCCCGCAGTGACCGCACACGCCTATCAAGCTTACACTCATACATATTCTCCACTATTCGCCAGAGACCAAGATAACACACTACTAGTACCTGCCACCTCAACACACATTGAAATAGACGAGTCGAGAGTAGTACCGCGCACTCTTGTCCACTGCGAGCGTCGGGCGAGTTCCAGCACAGGAGGCATCGCTTCGTCTTCCCCTCCCCCGTGGAGGAGAAGCGTCCGCCAGGTCACACTCCCTCCCCCGCACAGAGCGAGGCAAGGCGAGGGTGTTGCTGACCATGTGCGCATGTGCGCATGTGTGCGTGTGTGTGTGTGTGTACGTGCGTGCGTGCGTGCGTTGGCAATGCTGCACGCATACAGGCAAAGAGACAGAGCTCGATGAGAGAGCGAGGTTCGCTGCGTTCAGAGCCCAGGGCGGCAGCGAATTGCACCGTAAGACCCTGCAGACGCCAGACAGCGCTCGCGACCCCGACGCGTGGGTCGTGGAGTGGGAGAAGGCGCACTCCTACATCAAGCTGAAGCTGTCGCAAGAGGAAGTGGAGGAGGCGGAGCAGAAGAGAGAGCCCGCCAAACCAGGCGCGCAAGCGCACGCAGATGAGTCCAAGGACAAGAAGAGCAAAGGCGACGATGAGGAGAAGGAAGATAAGGAGGAGGCAGAGTTCAAGGAGAAGGAAAAGGCCAAGATGAAGGGCGTGGTGGTACAGGAGGGCAGAGGCAAGGGACTCATCAGGCTCACCGGCCAGCATCCGCTCAACGCCGAGCCGCCGACGGGCATGCTGGTCGAGGCCGGCCTCATCACGCCCTCGCCCCTCCACTACGTGCGCAACCACGGACCCGTGCCTCGGCTCCACTGGAACACGCATCGCGTCAGTGTCTGTGGAATGGTTCGTCGGACTCAAAACTTGCTGACGTGTCACCTCTCGATTGGCCAACCGCCTGCCAATCAGCTCTCAGTATTGACGTTGCTTGGTTTGTGATGGTTGTGGTGTTGTGGGGTACCACTCAACTAGGTGGAGAGGCCACACGAGTTCAGCATGGAGGAGCTTAGCGGGCTGCCCACGTTCGAGATACCGGTGACGGTCGTGTGCGACGGCAATCGCCGCAAGGAACTGAACACGATCACCCGCTCCAAGGGCTTTGACTGGGGCGCGGGCGCCGTGGGCACGGCCATGTGGCGAGGCGTGTCGCTGGCGAGCGTCATCCGCAGCTGCGGCGTGAAGCCGGGCGCCAAGTTCGTCTGCTTCGAGGGCGCCGACCAGCTCAACAACGGCAACTACGGTAAGTTACTTAACCCTGCAGCCTTGGTGCGCGCACGATGCCACGCATGATGCGAACGGGACGTGTGCAGGCACGAGCATACCGCTGGCGGCAGCGCTGGAGGACAACAACGACATGATGCTCGCCCTCGAGATGAACAGGCAGCCGCTGCCGCCCGACCACGGGTGCGTCTCTGATCAGAGCGAGCGGACTGCGATTGCGTGATCTGTACGCTGACCATCCAGGCGTCGGTGTTGCGCTGGTGCTGTGTAGGTACCCGGTGCGCGTCGTGCTGCCGGGCTACGTCGGCGGTCGCATGGTCAAGTGGCTGTCCAAGATCGAGATCACCGCAGAGGAGTCGACCAACTGGCATCACTACCACGGCACGAAACCAACATGCAATCCCATGTGAGTGTTCATTGCTGTGCGCTTACACGGCTCTCGGACCTGCGCTTGTGCGTGCAGACAACCGAGTAATGCCTCCCGACGTGGACTTTGCCGACGTCGACGCTGGTGGCTGGTGGCACAAGCCAGAGACGCTGGTCAATCACATCAACGTCAATTCGGTCATCACGTCGCCCGGCCACGAGGAGTTCTTCCGCATCAGGCACGGCCTCACCTGCTACACCCTCCGTGGCTACGCGTACGCGGGCGGCGGCAGGGAGGTGCGCCGGGTCGAGGTCACGCTCGATGGCGGCCACACGTGGCTGCAATGCCAGAGACACTACGCCAAGGACCACCTAAGGCACGGCATCAACTCGTGGGTGCGTCATCCTCGCGCTCGCGGGCTGCTGGCTGCGGCGAAGTGTGAGAGCTGATCGTTGACACGTTCCTGTGTGGCGGGGAGCAGACGTGGTGTCACTGGTCTCTGGAGCTGGAGGCCTGGCGCTTGCTCAAGGCCGACGAGATCGCCGTGCGGGCGGTGGACGCCCAGCTCAACACTCAGCCCTCCGATCCCACATGGAACCTGCTCGGGATGATGAACAACTGCTGGTACGTGAGTGTCTCTGTGGACGTGGATGTGTGACGCTGCTGACGCACGCCTGCGCCGTGTCAAGGTACCGCATCAAGATCGTGGTGCAGAACGAGCCGGGCGTGGAGTCACCGGCGTGCATCTTCAAGCACCCCGTGCAGCCGGGCAGTCTGGCGGGCGGCTGGATGATCCGCTCACGCGACGAACCCCATCCGCCGCGCGCGCCCGAGTGCGACGCGGCGATGAACCGTAAGGTCGGCCGGCACATTCCCACCAGCGAGATTCTCAAGGTACACCCAGCAGCGCTCGTGCGTGAGACTGCCGGTCGCCTTACCTCGACTTGCCTCTATCGTTCAGCACAACACCGAGGACGACTGCTGGGTGGTGATCGACGGCCGCGTGTACGACGTCACTCCGTACCTCAAGGACCATCCCGGCGGTGCGTACACTCTGTTGGTGTGGGAGCTGTCGTATGGAATGCCGGGGCTGATCAGCCGCCACTTGGCTTGCATCGGGACTGTGCTGTAGGAGCGTGCCCTGTCGTGCTCAAGGGCGGCGAAGACGCGTCGAGAGAGTACCACGACATTCACGCGCGTGACGCGCACGAGATCAAGGAGTACTACTGCATCGGCATCGCTGTGGACGACGAGCTCCAGCCCGTTCAGGTCCCGGCGTCGCTCCGCGATAGGCCCAGGTATGCACGTGTGTTCACGTGAGGGATGATGACTTGCAGCGACGGCTGATGGGCGCTCCGCTCCACAGGGCGCTCGACCCGCGCAAGTGGATCGACATCACGCTGGTGAGCCGCGAGGAGATCTCGCCCGATACGCGTCGCTTCCGCTTCTCTCTGCCGGGCGCCGAGAAGGGCGTGCAGCTCGGCCTGCCGGTCGGCCTCCACGTCCTGCTGGGGGCCTATATCGACGACCAGCTCATCGTGCGGCCCTACACGCCCATCGGCCCCGTGCTGGCTGATGAAGACGCCGGTACGCTCTCCTTGTACAACCGTGTGGCTGTGGAGTGCGTGAGCGTTCGCTGGCTCACCAGTGCGTCTGACGCGTTGGGCACGCAGGCTACGTTGAGTTCGTGATCAAGGTCTACTTCGGCAACAAGAGCAAGGCCTTCCCTCGGGTACAGCTCGTCGCTTCCCACCGGTCCCTGTGAGCCTGTGGCTGACACACTGCACACACACACACACACACGCATGCAGGGCGGACTGATGAGCCAACACATTGAGTCGCTCAAGGTGGGCGACACGCTGAAGATGAAGGGACCCGCCGGTCACGTCATGTACCACGGCCGAGGGTACACTCCATCCCTCGCCATCACGCCGGATCGCACGTCATTGACATGGCATGGCGCGGTTGGTTGGGGTGAGCACAGGCGTATTGTGGTGAATGCGAAGCCGATGCAGGTCAAGCACATCTCGATGGTCGCAGGCGGCACCGGCATCACGCCCATGTACCAGCTCGTTCGCGCCATCTGCAAGGTTCGCGTCCACACAAATTGTGTGTGGCCATGGCAGAGCACGCGTGAGTGCGGTCGGCTCACATGGGGAGTTGCGGCCATAGGACCCTGATGACCAGACGCAAGTGGCGCTGCTCTACGCCAACAACACGACGCACGACATTCTCCTGCGCCGCGAGCTCGACGACCTGGCTCGCGATCATCCCCAGTTCCAAGTGTGGTACACCGGTACGGCGGTCACCTCGTTGCCCTCAAAGCGCACGCTGAGCGTGAACGTACGCTCACACAACGCTCGCGCGTGTTTGCCATCAGTGTCTCAGCCGCCAGAGAAGGGCCAGTGGCGTTACTCTGTGGGACGCGTGGTGCAGGTACCTTGTCTCTCTCACCACTCTCTCACTGACTCCTCGCTCTTGATCACGCTCACGCGTGCATGGCCGCGCTGGTGCAGCACATGCTGAGGGCGCAGCTGTTCCCGGCGGACCGGGACTCGCTCACGCTCTTGTGCGGGCCTCCTGCGATGATCGAGCTCGCCCTCATTCCCGGCCTCGAGTCGCTGGGCTACACGGCCGACGACCTCTTTGAGTTCTAGCGCTCTAGATATAGATAGCATGGCCAGTGGTCTGCCCTTATCTCTTCGTAGGCGAGGACGAGCGATTGTTTGCTTGGATGTGAAGGTACCCGCGCCGCATGACGCTTTCGATGGGCGAGCACTCTAGCAAGTGGTGAGAGAGCGCCTACGTGGACGAGACGCCGGACATGAGCCGGCGGTAAGTGAGCTGGTGAGCGTGCATGTCGTGGAACACGCTGTGCTTGGCGTCGTGGTACGCCCGCACTCGCTGACGCTGCGCTTCTGACGTTCCCTCGCCGCCTGGTTCCCATCGAACGACGTGAGCGACAAGACGAGAAGACGAAGACTAGGACAGGGTAGGCCGTACCGGGCACGATGGTAGCCTTGGGGCCAGGGTCGAGCGCGGCCATGGCGGCCGGGATTGAAGGGAAGTCGCCACTGGCGACGGCCGCAAGCATGCCCGTCCCTGAGAGTTGTAACCAACCACACGCGCCACCAACGCTCTGTGAGAAAGACACCACGTGTCAGACAAAAGCGTGAGGATTGATTGTACCGAGCAGCATGGAGTCGGGTTCGTTGGAGATGATCACGCGGCAGTTGGTGACGTCGGCGTGCTCCTGCACGAAGAGCGGATTCTTGGAGAGCCCGCCTGGAGGTTGTACGCACGACACACGACCGCCAGTCATCATTGATGAACGCTGTGCGCTTCTGCTTCAGGAAGGATAGACCCACCTGTGAGCAGGATAGTGTCGATGCTGTAGCCCGCCTTGTTCATCTCGGCGATGATGTGTCGCGTGCCGTGTGCAATACTCTGCTCGGTCGTCGTAATCATCAGTACACGCCAGTGGCGCGCTTCGAGGTGTGCGCCACCGACAGGAAATGTACCTGGATGGTGGCGAGGTAGAGCAACGCCAGATCGTCATCTGTCGCGCTCAGCCGCAGGCCCGAGATCATCCCACACAGCGTCGCGTCTGCACGAGGCGACCTGTGCGCACGCATGCATCAACACACAGCCGCCCAGTCCTAGGACGCCCCAAACGCACGCCTACACGTATCACTCCGACAAGTGGCGTGGGCGGTCCTCTCTGAGCGATCGAGCCGTGGGATCAGTTACCTGTTGCCGTGGAAGTCGGGGAACACGTGCAGGTCTTGCGTCAACTGCGCGAGAAAGGCAACACCCCTGGAAGAGCAACACTTGTTAGCGTCCTCGGCTGTGGCAGGAAGGGATCGACGGGGCAGTTGGTCCGTACCTGTCCCGTGCGAGAGCGTGGACGAGTTCGTTCAGCGCTTCGTAGATGGTTTGGCCTTTGGCTGCGGCTCGCTCTCGCACTCGGGGCGTTGCTGCGTGGGTGGCGATGATGTGATCCAGCAGCGCTCCCGTCGCGCTTTGTCCTCCCTATAGCGACACCCGTCATGCGACGTTCAGTCAGGCCTCTGTGGCGCTGCGCCATGTGTCAGAAGGAGAAGGCAAGGGACATGGGACAAACCTCAGTGAGCCAAAGGCCTGGGATCATGGCCGAATAGTAGGGACCCCAAATGCCTTTGATGAACCTGCAGCGACAGCTGGTGTGTGAGGAAGTGGAGAGCGCGCTCAAAGAGTGAGGGAGCAGCGTACCGAGGCTGTTTGGAGACGGCCATGTGACACGACGAAGTCCCGCAGATGATCGCCAGTCGCCTCTCGGTTTCCTCAGCCTCCCCGCCTGCACACGAGTGTGGCTTCAGTTAAACACAGACGAGGCAGAGCCCTAGAGGGAGAGATGCGGCGGTGGTGAACCTTCGAGGCGTTTGGCTCCGCAACCGAGGATCCCGATTCCACCAGCGTGAGCGTCGATGATTCCCACGCCAACCGCAGTGTCTGATGTTGGGTGAGCAATGCAATGGTCTGAAGGTCTTGAGGTTGATGACGATAAGAGCTGCGCGTACCAGGCATAAGGCCCAGCGCTTGGGCAGCCTCGGACGCGAGACCCTGCGACAGCGCTTCGCCCATCGGACGCACGCGCGTCCCGATGCGCCTGTAACCCTCGTCGACAAACTCGCCTTTCAAAACGAAGCAAGGAGCGGATGAGCACGACACCTGGAGCCTGAGCAGGCGTACAGCCGGGGCCTGCGTACCCAACCCGATGCCGCGCCAGAACGTCTCCTGCCAGCCGTCGGTGTCAGTGTGGGCGCTGTCGGCCGTGTGACCCAGGAACGTCCATTTGCACACCTGCAAACGCGTAATCAACAAGACGGTGAGCATTTGGAGAGGAGCCCGATCGAGCGACGCCGAGCGCTGAGATATAGGGAAGGTCATGTGAGCGACACACACGTGAGTCAAACTAACCAGCGTGCACAGCGAACGTGTGGTGTCGCCGCCGGTGGCCTGCACGCAAACGAGCACCACCAGGAGAATGCGCACGAGTTCGATGAGTGTCAATCGAAGCAAGCGAGCCAGGCGCTGGAGCAAGCTGTGGTCTGTGTCGCCCATACGCACCCTGAAGGTGAGGTAGTCGGCCAGGTCGAAAAAGTGTGCCATCCGGGGCCAGCGATCCGGCAGGTTGCGCTTGAGCCACAGGATCTTGGGGCTCTCCATCTCAGGCGATATGCGGCCGCCCACGTACTCGAGCACCTCGTGCTCTGCGTCCTCCCCACAACCTCTGCTGATGAGATGCAACGCGCGCACACGCACACGCACACGCACACGCACACGCACACGCACACGCACACGCACACGCACACGCACACGCTCACGCACATGCACACGAGATGGGGAGTGTGTACGTGTGGCGTTGATGAGCTCGGCCTCGTGGGTGGCGCGGTGGTCAAGCCACACGATGATGTTGTGATCGTCGTCCTGGGGCTGCTCTTTGGCGACGCCCTTGCCTCCGGGAGGGGTCACGCTCACCGGACGACCCTCGGCATCCACCACCACTCTGTACGTCACGCACCACACACATCAGAGACACAGCCAACGATCAAGGGAGAGGAGGGGAGAGGTACAGCGAGCAGGTGGCGTCGAAGGAGATGCCGCGCACTTGGCTGGCCTCCACACCGGCGTCCTGCAGCGCACCACGCACTGCACCGCACACGGCATCCCACACCTCTGCGCGCGCGGAAGGCGTGTTGGCACTCTGCGCACAAGACGCCACCACGGGAGCACAGCATGGAGAGGAGAGGAGAGCACAAGCTGGTGCTCGCACCTGTCGAGGACTGTTGGTAGAGGTGCGGGTGGGCTGCGGGTCGGTGCAGCGTGAGGGGCCGTTCGGCACGCCCCACCACCGCTCCGCCGCCGCTGTCCGCAGGCCCACGACCCACGACCACGCCTGCCCGCACGCCCTGCGTCCCGACGTCCACCCCCACGTAGCAGGCCATGCTTGCCCCCTTCGTCTCCATTCCCCCAGTGGTAGCAAATGAATTTAGTTTTCTTTATTGAAATTGATTTTATTTATTGTTTTTTTGCTGACGTGGCACCATCTCACCCAGAGAATCCTCAGAGTGCTTTCAGCAGGGCAGAGGGAGGAAGAATCCCTTGCTTGCCTCTCTAACCCTCATCCTGGAAGCTGTGAAGGGTGGAAGAGAGGGTATGCTCTACTGGCAATGCACCAGGTGGGCACTCTGTGCTCTGGCTCCAACCACCAAGAAAGAGATCATCCTCAGAGACATGGCACAGTATCTATCTTCCTCATTGAAGAATACCATCATCAAGGTCATGAGGACTTCTGCTCAGCCTCCTCCTCATCCTTCTTCTCTTCCTCCTTCTTCTTGTCATCCTCATCATCATCATCCGTGTCCTCCCGGTAGTTCTCGGTCTTCATGTCGTTGAGGCCGAGCTCCTCGTTCTGGTCCCACGAGCGCTCGTACTCCTCGACGATCATGTTGGGGTCGTCGTCGGGCGCGTAGATGTTCTGGAGGTAGCTGTTGGCCACCGGGTCGTCGAGCACGAGCGTGAAGGGCCCGCTTCGGAAGGCGAGGAGATCGTCGAGGCCCTCGATGAGCTGGATCATGCGGTTCGAGGAGGCGGCGCTGTCGCCGCGGAGGAAGGGGTTGTTCTTGAGGTCGTCGCGGATGGTGGTGAGGAGACCTTCGATGGTGCTGAACTTACCGCCGAGAGTGCCGGGAACGAGACCGAGCTCGAGCTCGGGGATCTCGAGGCCGGCGGTCTCGGACTTGAGCACGTCGCGGTTGAGGTCGTCGGCGTTGGTGACGCGCAGGGTGACCTTGCAGCCCTTGGCCGCGATGGCGCCGCCAGACTTGACCTCGTTGGACTTGTAGCCGCAGGCCTCGCACATGAAGGCCATGATGATGACGTCCTTGAAGTGCGGGATGTGCGCCACGCACATGCGCGTCTCGCCGCGCTTGCCGCACAGGCCGCAGGTCTCGGGGAACTTCATGACCTCCTCGAGAGGCTCGGCGGCGCTCTCCTCTGCTCGCTTGACCAGCGCCTCGGCATCGGCGCCGGACAGGAGTCCGCCACCGCCGCCGCCCCTCTTCTGCAGCGTCTGCTGCTGCCTGTCGGTCTCGGCTTCGCGTTCTTCGTCGTCGTCTTCGTCCTCTTCGCCGAGCGCCTGCGAGATGCCGAGTGCTCGGTTCTGCTCGCGGTTGCGCTCGTAGTGGGTGATGGTGAGGTTGGGGTCGGCCGCGGGGGCCGAGGGGTTCTCGACGAACGAGTTGCCGGCCGGATCATCGATGATGAAGGTGAATTTCTTGTCGCCCTGCTTGAGCGCCTCGAGCTTGGCCACGAAGGCGTCGATCTGGGTCGCCACGTCGGGCGCCACGGTCCTTCGCTCCTCCTGGCCCTGGTTGAGGCCCTCGATCGACTGCAGCAAAAAGCCCTCGACCGTGTTGAGCGTGCCCTTCTGGGTCAATGGCGGGATCTCAAAGTCCAATTCCGGAATGTAGATGCTGGCCGCGTCCGACTTGACCACCTGGCGGTTGAGATCGCCCTTGTCGGTGATGACCAGCTTGTAGAGGCAGCCCCGCTCGGCGATCGTGCCCCCGAATTGGATCTCATTGTTGCGGAAGCCGCAGTGCTTGCAATGGAACGACATGAGGATGATCTCCTTGAACGAGGGGATCTTGGTGAGCAGCAGGTTGGTCATGCCGTTCTCGTGGCAGTTCATGCACAGGCTCTCGATCCGCGTCGGCCCCTCCTCCGCGCCGATATCGGAAAAGAGCGGATCGTCGACCGTCCCCTCCTGCTGCACCTGCTGCTGCTGTTCCTGCTCTCCTTCCATTGCTGCTGTCTTTGTGTGTTTCTCTACCTTAGTACAAACTAAGTCTCGATCACGCCGGACGTCGATCTGCTGAGTTGTTTGAAAGATGAAGTCCCAAGCCGCCGGACGAACAAGTCGCTACTTGCCGGCCCCGCGGCCCGTGACGCGATCCGAGAAAATGAACGGAAATAGATTTTCTGCATCTCACTCAAAACTCCAGGAAAAATCAAGGTTTGTATTTCTGCAGATCAGAATTCGTGTCGACGAAACCTCAAATTTCCAGCTCGAGGCGATTGGGCGCCATTTCCGCCGGACCACGCGGTTTACGCCGACGACAACATCGCTGTATCCTTTTCATTTTCCATCTCTCGGCGAAGACCTGATCTTTTCCCCCTCAGCCAGCCCACACCCAAAGGCAAGTTCAGCGTCAACTCAGTCACCCACCACTGTTGGGCGAAAGAGAGAGAAGAGAGCACTGCGCACTACACACACTACCCTACTCGGCCACCTCGGCGTCGGTGGTTTTGATTTTCTTCGAAGTACAACTTCACGTGCCGCGGGTAGAAACTGAGGCCTCAGCAAACGGCGATTACCCTACTCCTATTCTCCCTTCTCGTCTGTCTGGGTGCGACTGCGACGAGTACAAGCGACCACACCGACATAACGTACGTGGCATTTCCCTACTCCCTCGCGGCCCCATTCATCATTTTTATTTCACCTCCCCCCCCTGCCCCATTAATTGATCCCAACGCGCAAGCTCTCTCTGTCTTTCGGAGGGGGCATGGCACAAACGCACGATTCATTCCCGAGACAGTATTTTCATCAATGGGAAATGCAGAACTTTTCTACATTTTTCATATTCTGTTCATTTTTCGAATTTGCGAATGTTCGATTGGTTTTGTTTTTTAATTTCTTGCCTCGCAACGTTGTGAGAGCAGTGAAGCAGCAGCAGAGGGTTTATGTTCTGGGCGAAAGCCACACAGCATACCTACCTTACGATCGTCGAACCCGCTTACCGCGCCTACAGCCAAAACCAAACGAACGCGACAGCGGCGATACACCTCAAAAACGGAGCCACAACCGACAACGATAACAACACCCCACCTCACCTCCTCGCTCATACCTCCCGCACCTCCACCGACTCGGTAGTCGTCGTCGTCGTCGCAGACGAAGAAGAGAAGATGAGCAGAAGTAACAACAACGGCAAAAGGCACAAAAACCACGCTGGCCACAAAGCCAGCAAGCATCGTAAAAACAATAAGGGCAACAAAGCCAACAACAACAGCGGCAGCGGCGGCGGTGGCGGTGGCGGTGGCGGCGGCAGCTCGCATCACCAGGCTGCTCACAGACGCATCAACAGAGCCATTTCGAGACCGGACGGCCAAGGGTGGTATGCGGTGGCGTCCATGCAGGGGCACCGGCCCCACATGGAGGACGCCTACAGCGTCGTGATTCCCGACACGGCCGGCCCGACCGGCGGCGACCTCCACTCGCTCTTTGGCGTGTTCGACGGGCACGGCGGCAAGGTTCGTCTCCTTCGCTCTTTTCACTCGTCTTCGCCGCTTTCGCTCTTTTCCTTCCGCACGCAACGCACGTGCCCTCGCAATACTGACGCCGCGCTTCGGTCTCTTCTCTCTTCTTTAGAAAGCGGCGCACTATCTCAAGGACAATCTGTTGCCGGCCATCGTGGAGGCCTACGCCGAGGAAAGGGCGGGCGACAGGGATGACCCGCCGGACATGCAGCGCACTCCTACGGAGATTCTGCAGGCTATCCTGCCGCGCACCTTCCTCAAGATCGACGAGCGCCTTATGGCCGACGAACATCTCGCGGGCAGCACGGCCGTCGTGGCCATCCTCACCGAGACTGACATCGTCGTGGCCAACGTGGGCGATTCGAGGGGCGTCATCTACCGCTCGAACGAGTCGGATCAGCTTCTGCGCGACTCTTCGCGCGGCCTCCATGACAGCGACGACGTGTCGCTCAACTCGTCGCAGAGCGAGGACGATGTCACGGAGGGCACCGATGAGGAGAACGACACCGACTGCGACACGGATACCGATACCGACACCGACGACGAGCTGGACGGCCTCGCTGCCAAGAGTGCCAAGAAGGGACAGCAGGAAGGCGCCAAGAAGGAGAAGAAAAAGAAGAGGAAGTACAGGAAGAAGCCTGAGGAGGGTCCCGTCGGTAAGATCGGCCGCTGGCAGGCGCTCTCCGTCGACCACAAGCCCAACCGACCCGACGAGATGGAGCGCGTGGAGCGCTGCGGCGGGCGTGTGACCAAGCGTACCAACGACGTGTGGCGCTTCCAGAGCGTGCTCGCCGTATCTCGCGCGTTCGGCGATCGCGGGCTCAAGGTGGGCTCGGGCGGTGCCGCGCTCACCGCGAACCCGGAGATCAAGGTCTTCTCGCGTCAGGAGAACGACAAGTTCTTCGTGCTGGCTAGGTACGTTCCATCCTCTGTTCTTCCATTCCGTCCGTCACCCGCAACGCACACACACGGCTAATGCTGTCCACGTCGTGTGCGCACGAATCCAGTGACGGATTATGGGACGTCTACAGCAACGAACAGGCCGCGCGCGTTGGCCGCAACGTTCTCCTGCAGGAGAAGACCAAGAACCCCGCTCAAGCGGTACACGCCCGCTTTGCTTCTGTGCCCCAGATTCATCACCATCTTGTGTTGCTCATGCGTACTTGTGCTTGTGTAAATGTAGATCGCCGACGCGTTGACCAACGGGGCCTATGATAAGGAGTCGCTGGACAACATCACCACCCTCGTCATGCTGCTCGACGACCTGAGGAGCTCGCTGACCAGCAGCGGCAGCAGCGCCGGAGGCGACTCGTCCGAGGAGGACGACTCAGTGTCGGCCCCCAACTCGCCGCCCCTCTCTGCCCGCTCTCACCACAGCGAGCTCTGAGCTCTCGAGGCTGCAGGCCTTCTTGGCTTGCTGCCTGCAGCATGTGCCACATCCCTCCTCTCCATGTAGATACACCACCCCCTTTTTTTGATGACGACGATAAATGATGTCACACTGTACACACACACACACACCACTGTGCCCACACACAGCCAGCCACCATCAACTCTTAGCCATGACGTTCTTCTTGTTGAAAAGAATGATCATTTTATTTCTTGTCGGAGCTAAAAGCAACTTGCTCCGGCTCAGGCCAGATCGTCGGGGCAGACTCGGGCATTGGCTCTCTCGCTCTACGACAATGGAGTGCGGAGGAAGCCGATGGAGCGCCAGTAGCGGATGACCTTGTGCCAGAAGGCAGGGTCGAGGTGGTAGCGCATGGTGGGTACGAGCTTGGTGGTGTGGTCCGTCTCGAACGTGATCCCCGATCGCACCTTCTTGCCCTTGTCCTGTTGTTGGTTGTCGTCCACCACAGCCTCCTGCTTGGTCTCGGCAGAGTACAGGTCCACAAAGTAGCCCTGCAGCTTCTTGATCGGGTTGGCGACCGGGTCGGCCTCCGACTCCTCGAGCCGGCGCAGCCACTCTTGCGCTTCGACGATGTCAAAATCGAGGTGGAATTCAGGCTCCTGGAGGATCTTGAGGAAGTCGATCCACTGCAGCATGATCGGGTTGACGAGGTGGGACACGCGCAGGTTGGGCGAGCTCTCGTTGCCGTCGCCGCTGCTTCCAGGCAGGCGTACGTGGGTGAGGAGCGTCGAGATGGTCGCGGCGACGACGTCGACCGGCAAAAAGTCGACGTTGGCGTAGTGGTCGGGCATAGCTCCGAGCGACTCGATGGCCTTGATCATGAGGCTCACGTGCTCGCTCGTGTTCCACGATCCGTTGACCGTGTCGCCCGCGATCTGTCCCACACGAGCGATCGTGACCGGCATGCCGAACCGAGCCGCGCACTGCTTGGCCAATCGCTCGGTCAGCAGCTTGCTCTGGCCGTAGCCCATGCTCGAGGCCTTGCGCTGGTCGTCGATGGACCGCTCCTCGATGATACCGTCGGCGTTGGCCGAGCGCAGCGAGGCGGCGATGCTGGAAACGAACACGAACTGCTTGAGCGTCCGGGCGCTGCACAGCCGCATGAGCTCGTAGCTCGGCTTGATGCAGCTGTCCTCGAACTGGGCCGTGCTAGCTTCAAAGTTCAACAACCACGCCTGTTGAGGGACCAGAGTGATCATCTGGTTAGGAACTGTAGGCCTGTGTTCGGAGCTAGGGAGAGTGGTTGCGCGTACGTTGTGGATGATGGATGTGGCTTGATGCGTGAGCTCGTCCCACTGATCGTCGGTGAGCCCCAGCTTGGGGCGGTCGAGGTGACATCCCCAGACGGTGAGATGGTCGTGCTGGGCCAGGCTCGGGTCGAGCAGCTTGGAGCGCAGAGCCTTGGAAAGCTTGTCCGTGACCGAGTCCGTACCGCCGGCGCGCACCAGTGCGTAGACTCGGCCCACCTTGGGGCTGACGAGCAGCTTCTGCAGGAGGAACAGGCCCAGGCCGCCTGTGCAGCCGGTAAGCACCACGCTCTCCGCATCAGGTCGGCTGTATGGCTCCGTCGCGCGGTCGCCGAGCCGAGAATCCTCATCGATCTGGTTAAGGTACATTTGGTAGAGTTCCTCCGCTTGGCGTAGGTTCTCAATGCCGGCCTGCAGCGCTGCGTCGTCCGCCGCGCCGCCCTGAAGCAACGTGGCCAGTCGTGCCGCCAACTGGTTTATGGCCGAACGCTGGTAGAGCAGATTGACCGGCAGCTTGAGCTGCGGGAACGCCGGGCGGAGCCGCTGGTGGTAGAACTGGGTGGCCAGCAGCGAATCGAAGCCCTGGCTGAAGATACTCACGTCGTGCGCCAGACCGTTCAGCTTGTCGCCCGACGACTGCGAGTTGTAGAGTGCCACCAGGTGCTGCTCAAGCCAATCAGCGATGTCCTCCGCGTTTCGGAGATCGACGGCGGCCTGCGCATGATCGCCACCGCTGGACGCGAAGCTGGCGTAGAGCTGGTCGATCTTGTCCTGGAAGCGCTCGTTGGCGAGCTTGCGTCGAATGGACCCCTTCTCGGTACGCGGAATGCCGCCGGCCTCGCCGTTCTTCATCAGAGCGATCATTTGGCGCACGAGGCGGCTGTGCTGCGGCGCCGACTGGTTGGCCACCTGGACAGCCTTCCAGACCTCGTCCATCACTCCCGCGTCGTCGGGCTCCAGGCCTTGCTGGAGCTCGACCAGGAGCGCGGTGTTGAACTGGTCCTGACCCACCACCAGCGCGCTCTTGGCCGCGTGACAGTTGGCGAGGACCGCGGCTTCGATGGGCGCCGGGCTGGTCTTCTCGCCGGTGCTGTGCACGATGACGTCGTCGATGCGCCCTCGCAGGATGTAGCACTCGCGTCCGGGCTTGCAGGGGACGCGCTCCAGCAGGTCGTTCATGTCGTAGTCGCCCTCGGGCGTGTTAGCCTGGTTGAGCGCAAGCGACTTGTTCTCCTTCTTGATGATCAGGCGGTAGAGGTTGGGCCTGCGCGCTGCTACCGGCTGCATCTCGTACTCGACATGCGGCAAGATCTGGACGTGGTTCCAGTGCGTGCATGGATCGTTTGATCTAAGTCCGAGTTTCAAATAGGAGTTAGAGTTGCGAACTAAACGTAATTTAAAGAGAGAGAGAGAGAGGGTAGAGCTCACCTATTGTAGAGGTTGCTGGCCACCTGGCCCGCCTCGCTGCTTCCGTAGCCGTTGAGCAAGCGTACGCCCCTGCTGGAGAGAGCGTTGCCGACGCGGTCGTTGAGCGCAGCGGCGCCATAGGCCACCGCGCGCATATCGACGAGCAGCTTGTAGATGCTCTCGTCGTGGTTCTCCTCGGCCTCCTCCTCCATGCTCTCCAGCAGCCACGGCAGCAGATACAGCACGTTGCTCTTGCTCTCTTTGATGTTGTCCACAACCATCTGATGAAGCCACCGATCAGTTACATCGCACGCACGCACACGCACACGGCACTCTTGTGCTCGAGAGCGGTACCTGGGTAGTGGGAGGCCAGCTGGGCACGGCGGGTACGACGATGGTGGTGCCGTTACCAAGGTTGGAGCAAGCGGTGAAGACGCCGTAGGCGTGGTAGAACGGCGGCATCACGTAGCCGACGTAGTCCGGCCGCTTCTCGAGCAATCCGCCCCTCAGCAGCGTCGCCATGTAGCGGTGAGGAATGAGGATCACCTTTGGGAACGCGCCTGTACATCAACAGTATGAGTCTCGTGCGTGCGTGCGTGCGTGCGTGCGTGCGTGCGTGCGTGCGTGCGTGCGTGCGTGCGTGCGTGGAATGTACCTGTGCTGCCGCTGCTGTGCAGGATGAGCGCGACGGACTCTGGATCGGACTGGTCGGAGCCGCTCGCTTGGCTGGGCTCGTCCTTGGGCGAGGCCTGCGCGCTGTCGATGATGCTCTGCAGCTCGGCGGGCGAGACGATGTCCACCGCGGCGCCGATCGCGCCCTGTCGCTGCAGGGCGTCGGTGGCCGCCACCAGGTTGCTCTCGCGCCCGCGGACCACGACGCTCGCCTGCGCCTTGCTGGCCAGGTGCCCCACGGCCTCAACCGAGTTGCGCGGCGACAGGCACGCCGGCACGAAGCCGGCCCTCATCAGCGCCCACAGCGTGAGGATGTACTCGGGACTGCTGTTGGCGTACAGGGCCACGCGTCGCGACTCCTTGGCCACGTCGCTGGCGTCGAACGCGGCGCGGTAGTGGTCGGCCAGCCGGCGGGTGACCTGGTCCATCAGCCCAAAGGTGAGGGACTGATAGCCGCTCGATCCGTGCCGGGCGAGCAGCATCGCGGCCTTGCGCTTGTGCGTGTCGGCGTGGTGCTCTATGGCTTGGCCAACGGTTGCGAAGCCGGTGCTGGTCATGTTGTGTATGTGTGCGTGGGTGTGTGTGCGTCGAGTGATGTGTTTGCTTGTGCGCGTATTAGTTCGTTCGGATGTAGAATGTTATGAGGAAGTGAGCTCGGCGAGTCCCTCTTTATGGCCTGCATCGACAGCTCGTCAGGCTCGAGTGTGCGGCGAGAGACTCGCTTGTTGAGGACCAGGAGGTTGTTGCTCGGAGGCCTATGGGATATCCGCCAATTAGTATATCCTGCGACCCAATCGCGTTCTGCACCTCGACAACCAACAAATCAGGCGTCGCACTTCCGTGGAAGACGCCAGGCCGCTTCCTAGACGGCGAGTAGACGCTACGCCGCTCACTG